>JAAXOA010001078.1:0-17530 GCA_036561885.1 Salina celebensis
TACTTACTTCGATTGGAATCGCCATTAAATATGACGTTAACTTCTTCAGTTCCTTGAATTCCATTCTGATTTGGTTGTCACTTTGCCGCTATATAACAAGAAAGGAACACGTCAAAAGCCAGCTGCTGCAAGGGGTCCTATAACCAGATTACATTATTACAATTGTTGTAGACTTATAAAATCATGAAAACGTACTTACGTAGTTTCGGATACTTTTCAAGCAGTTTAAAACTCCAAACTGGACGTATGCCGAATCTTGAAATGCGGGGCTACAGTAAGTACTGAAAAAAATTTAAACCAAATTTTAAAGAAAAGTTACCACAAAACAACCAAATTTAACTTTTATTATCATAACTTACTTTCACCAGCACTGCAAAAGTTCCAAACCAAATTTTAAACAGATACAGGAAACAAAAATATTGTGAAAAGCCTAATGCCACCAGTTCAGGAATCTTGTTTGACGACCAAATGTGTGTAGAATCAGTAATAACTACTTCCGAATTTCACCGGATTCGTTTTTTAAAATTTAAACCAAATTTTAAGCAAAATGCGCAATTTCTTTAGACGAACAACAACCGTTCACATAATGCCCAAAAAATTCTAAACCAAAACTTTAATCAAAATAATGGGAACGACATGTTAAAAAACGGATGAAAATTTGTTGTAACAACCAATTTGGTCACAAACACTTCATCGATCTGGCTTCATATGTTACTACAATTAAAGCCATCTCGTACCCATTGTGTTGTGTATGGATGCCATGTAAATGTAATAAACTATTTGTAAGTTTTCTTTACTTTGCAATAACGTTTTATTATTTTCTACCCAATCAATTTGTTCCTATTTCAACAAACATCGACAAGAGAGAGCGTAACGGTAGCTGTAAAGCTACCTGGAGTTATCTGATCTGACAAAAGCTCCAACACCTGGTGCACAGAAACAGTTTGCTCACCGTCATCATACATGAACCCTTCACCAACCAAGTTTTTCTCGTAACGTGACCCTGCGTAATTTTGCCAACAGATGCTTACATAAATACAATAATAAGCGTGCAAATATGAAACATACTTAAATAAATATGCCTTGCCTGAAAAGCACCAAGCTCGTTCCAAATACATTATCTGCACATGCATGACCCAACTTTCCGGAGAAGCCAAATTTAAAATACTTTCGATGATGCATTCGGGGTCTCGAACAAACATTCGAATTCCGCTGTCGTCATTTTTACCCCGGCAAAACACCTCCATATCCAGTTCCAGCTCCCTATCGAAAAGACAAGCATGTATATAGTGAACACTTTTACACACGTTTGTTACTAAAATTTAGCAAAAACTTACCCGTTGATCCCTTCGAGCTCCTTCATTAACTCGACTGAAATATTGCTGGAGTCCTTTATGATGACGATCGGAGAACAATCCAAACTCCAATTAAACTCAAAATCCTCGTGACTCTCAAATAAAACTGGTGAATCTGGCGAATCCCCATCGCCACGATTTCTCAAAGTAGACTTCAGAGCAAGTATTAACTCCATCCTTCTCTCTAAAACAAAACCTTAACGTTTAGACACGAACTTGGTTTAACTTGGTCAATTCGAAAAGTTATAATGACTTACTAGACATAATAGTAACTGCAATACACGTACCAAGAAGATCCAATGCCATTCATCATCAGAACGAACTCAATTAGTAAATAAAATATTATTAACCAAAACGAAAACATTATACAACTGAATATATCAGTAGAGCATTCAAATACATAAACTGACAACCCCCTGGTCTACCAAAATTACACTCACTTCTCCAGTTGCAGTAATTAAAAAGTTTACAACCCCCCTCGTCAACCAAAATTACGCGCTTTTCTGCAGTCACAAATATTTTAAAAAGGACAACCCCACCGATTTCTCAAAATTGCAAACTTTTCTGCTGTGCAAAAATTGCGTTTAAACTCTTAAAGGATCGGATTCAGGCCATTTCATTACTCAAATAATAGGTATGAATGAATGATGATGATGATATGTCAACATCTAGCGATCCCCAAAATTAATCACATTCCTGCAGTCGCTCAAGTGAAAAAATGTCAACCTCAAGCGTTTCCCAAAATTTCGCCGATTCCTGCAGCCACTCATATAAAATATTAGTCAACCTCCAGCATTCCTCAAAATTACGTCAATTCCTGCAGTCACTCATATAAAATATTCGTCAACCTCTAGCATTCCCCAAAATTACGCCAATTCCTGCAGTCCCTCGTATAAAACTTTGTCAACATCTAGCATTCCCCAAAATAGCGCCCATTTGTGCAGTCACTCAAATTAAAAATATGTCAACCTCTAGCATTCCCCAAAATTACCCACATTCCTGCAGTCACTCAAATGAAAAAATGACAACCTCTAGCATTCCCCAAAATTACGCCCATTCCTGCAGGTACTCAAAATAAATATGCAAACCTCTAGCAAAACCCAAAAGAAAAATCATTTCTGCAGTCACTCAACAATTGAAAAATTGTCAACTTCTAACATTCCCAAAAATTACGCACATTCCTGCAGTCACTCAAACCAGCAGCGCCACCCGTCTCACGACGGGTGCTAGTTGAGGGGGGACAAATTTTTTCCCCAAATATGCTAAATCAGTGACACCGTAGAGACACAAAAGTTAGTTAAAATAGTTGGTTTCTTTGGCTTTATTAATACTGGTTCGGAAACACTTCAATTACTAAGTACTTCCTTATAAACTAGATTTTTGGTATATACAATATTTGAACTTGGAATCAGTTTTCCCTGCATTGGTGTACTGAATACTTGGACCTTGACGTCTTCTGGCTTTCTCACCCGTGATAGTGCGACGCACAACTGTCCGTGTCCAAAGACAGGTTCTCGCAGGTACAACCCAACCTTGTCTAGTGTTTGTCCTTGCGATTTGTTTATAGTCATAGCGAATGCTACCTTGACTGGAAACTGCCTCCTTTTAAGTGTGAAACCCAACTCGTCGTTTGTGATGTCAATCCTGGGAATCATCACTCTGTTGCCCATGGCGGATCCAGTGAGCACTTCCGCCTCCAATACGTTTGCGCGCATTGACGTGACTACCAATCTTGTGCCGTTACATAATCCTTCCTTGGTATTTAAATTGCGTAGCAGCATGATTACGGCTCCAACCTTCAGTATGAGTCTATGGGGAGGCATACCGGACAAAGTAAGTCTGTTCTGTAGTAAAAACAGCACTATAATCTGCGGAGGCCTTGGAATCACTGCTCAGGTATACTTTTTCTTCTGTTTTAAGCAGGTACAAAATACTCGTGTTTAATTTGTCGACGTCACTGTTTTTGGGGCACAGGATAGCTTTTCTTGACATGTCACGGACATTTTCCATTGAAATAGTCTCACCAAATATATTGTTAACCAAATTTACTGACAACATCTCGGATGGAACTGCAATTAAATCTTCGTCTTCTAACTGATCAGACTCGTCACACTTTTCGTCTCCATTGCCCACCGATAGCAGCCAGCGGTTGTAATCTGGGTTGGGACATCGCATGTTGCTGGTTAAACTGTGACGTTTGAAGTGTTGCCAGGACTTACTTGACTTCAGACAGCCTTGGACGATAGCGGCCCGTGGAGCGTGAGGGACTATTGACAAACATTGCCGAAAATCTCCTTCAAATACTACTACTTTGCCACCGAAGGGAACATCGTTACTGCCCGCCAGCTCCATGATCTCCCGCAGTTTGTTATCAATTGCATTTACGTGATGGCATGATGCCATGGTGCACTCGTCTACTATAATCAATGCGGCCTGTTGAATTGTTCTTCACATGTCCATCCTTGCTGTTAAGTTTGACTTTGTAGTTTCATTATTTGTCAGCTGCAACTTGAACATAGAATGAAGGGTCCGACCCTCTTCGAGTAGGTTTGCTGCAATACCTGTAGTTGCTGCGGCAAGGACGGTTTTTCCTTTACCTCTTATGTAATGGGTAAGCACTTTATACAAATACGTCTTCCCACTGCCTCCTGGTCCGTCAAGAAAAAAACATTTTGCTGACATTGTACGGGATTTGGTAGCTTTGATAATGGCTTTGAATGCATCTTTCTGCTCAGGATTTAATGTCTTGCGCATCTCGTTAGTTTGAAAAGAGCACTTCTTTGGTTGAGGTTCCATCTGGCATCATTACTCGCTTACTCGAATTCTTCTCTTCCTCAAAATGTAAGGCACCACATCCACTGCATTGCTGGTCCATCCTCCCACAATAATGCTCGGGCACCAAAGACTCATCTGCTTTACAGCAAACAGCAGTTTCAAATAGTCCAAGAGATCGCCGGCAATAGGTGTTGTAGCGATAATTTTTGGCACTCGCAGCATTCGCAGCTCGTTCTTCTTCAGTTCGCTTCTTCTGTAATTAATTTGCACGCCTCTTTCGTTGTTGTTCGTTACGTTTTTCTAGGCCCGCCGCGGCCGCGGCTTCACTTAAGTTGGCTCGGCGTTTCCTTTGTTGTTCTGCGCGTCGTGCACGTTCGTAGGCGGCATCGGAGTCGGAGTCAGAGTCGGACATTATAGTCTAAGACAATCAAATACAAACATTAGGTATAGTGAACAGTTAAGACTATAATGGAAACATCCAAAATGTACAAATCTTAAATACGTTACCTCTTATGCTGGTGTCCCAGCTTTGCTGAGTTTAACTGGTAAATCCTTTAACAGATTCAATTTAAAAAGGCGATCAACGATGCAGAAAAACTGATGATTGCTCCAACGATGCACAGAAAAAAAGTTTAACCAAAATTATCGACTAAAGTAACGAAAGGCAATCACCAAAATTATACTGATTCATGCGAGCTATGAAACAGCCGTCGACGATGCAGAAAAAAACTGATAATTGTAGCAACGATACAAAGAAAAAAGTTTAACCAAAATTACGCGCTTTTGTGCGGTAAGAGAAATTAAAAAGTTGACAACCCCAATGAATTCCCAAAATTACACTCATTTCTGCAGTCACTCAAATGAAAAAATTACAACCTCTAGCATTCCCCAAAATTACCCACATTCCTGCAGTCACTCAAATGAAAAAATTACAACCTCTAGCATTCTCCAAAATTAAGCACATTCCTGCAGTAATAAAAATAAAAATATGTCAACCTCTAGCTTTTCCCAAACTTATGACTCTTTCTATGGCCCGTGAAATAAAAATATATCAACATCTAGCTTTTCCCAAAATTATGAACCTTCCTGTGGCCAGTGAAATAAAAATATGTCAACCTCTAGCATTCCCCAAAATTACGCCCATTCCTGCAGAAACACAAATTAAAAACATGTCAACCTCCATCATTCCCCAAAATTACGCCCATTCCTGCAGAAACTCAAATTTAAAAAATGTCAAGCTCTAGCATTCACCAAATTTAAGCACATTTCTGCAGTCACTCAAATTAGGGTATGTCAACCTCTACCATTCCCCAAAATTAAGCACATTCCTGCAGTCACTCAAATAAAAAAATGTCAAACTCCAGCATTCCTCAAAATTACGCCCATTCCTGCAGCTTCTCAAATTAAAAAATGTCAACCTCTAGCATTCCCCAAAATTACGCCCATTCTTGCAGTGTTTCAAAAGGAAAAATGTCGACATCCAGCATTCCCTAAAATGACGCCAATTCCTGCAGCCCGTCCAATAGAAAAATGTCAACCCTCTAGCGATCCCCAAACTTACGCCCATTCTATCAGTGTTTCAAGTATAACAGTGTCAACCTCCAGCATTCCCCAAAGATACGCCAGATCTTGCAGTTATTTATTTAAAAATATGTCAACCTCTAGCGATCCCCAAACATACGCCCATTCTTTCAGTGTTTCAAGTATAACAATGTCAACCTCCATGCTCCCCCAAAATTACGCCCATTCTTTTAGTGTTTAAAGTATAAAAATGTCAACCTCCAGCATTCCCCAAAGATACGCCAGATCTTGCAGTTATTTTTTTAAAAATATGTCAACCACTAGCGTTCCCCAAAATTACGCCAATTCCTGCAACCCATCAAACAAAAAAAATGTCAACCTCTTGCATCCTCCAAAATTAAGCACATTTCTGCAGTGACTCAAATAAAAAAATGTCAGCCTCTAGCCTTCCCCAAAATTAAGTACATTTCTGGAAAATACCACTGACTACCACAACTACGCATTATTTCATCGATTGCTTTGATCGTTCGTTGTAAAAGCCGTTGTACTAGATCACTTACTAAAATCACTCACATTTTTTCAATAGCCTAGTCTGGTAAAAATGGTTGCCCAAATTAAAGACATGACACAATCAATAAGCAGGCACTAACAGCTCTCATTAAAATTCATTCAAAGTTTTTATTCTTGCGCAAAAAACAGTCGCTACATTCAAACTAAAGTCAAATAAATAGAGCAAATACTACAGTCAAACCATTTCCTCTACGACGTAAGTAACTAATTCACCTTTGCATAACTCAAATACAATACTGTCCTCTACACTACTATCTCCAACCCTTCCACAGCTTACTTGCGAAACAAAATCTTCCTCGCTTGCGCCTCCAACTCTCTCTGGAATGAAAATCGGCGGTAGTCTTGCAACACGTTGTCTTCAAACCATTGAGCTTCTTCATGGGAGGATCCATCCTTCAGTTCCGGTTCGAACGTGTCGAACACGTTGATGATTGGCTCGTTATTGGTTGAAAAAATCCACATCAGACTAGTTTTCAAGGCGTCCCCATACGGGCACAAGATATCGTTGAGATCGGCCCAATCATTCCATGTTCGTGTCTGTAGTGTTAAATCAGTCCACATAAATTATTCATATGTTTATATTAATGATATGAAGATATTGAAATCTTACATATTCTGAAGTAATTTCCTTCTGAATTAGGCTCAGGTTCTGCAGGAATTTTCTCCACTCTTCATGCTCCATGGTACCTTTTGCAGCCCGCTCCTTCAGCTGTTTGATCCGATTGTTTTTCATGCAAAGATAAAGCGCCCGGTGATGCCGCCTATGTGCGTCCCTACCCTTTTTCTTCTTCTTTTGTTGTCCAATGCCTAATTTAAGAGGAATAGTGAGTGAGTATTATATTTGTTCAATATGCATTCGGTTACCTTGAAATCTGATTCCAAACTGTTCGGCGACGTCATCGAGCCCGGTCATATCCTTTCGTTTAGTTTGCTGACTGCTGTGCGCCACAGGGGATTGCAGATAGGTGTAGTTTGTTGAAACCGAAGGTTGACTTGAACCACAAAACGTTGTCGCCATAGCCGCATTCAATTTGACAGGAGGGGACCCGTGACTTTCAATAGGAGAACATTGCCCAGTGCTCCCATATACTGGAACAAAAGACGAACCAGTGACATTTTCAGGGGTGCGATTGTGGTCCCATGTGGTGGTCACGTTCTCGGTCGCTCGTGGCCGGGACATGCTGAAATCCATTGGCGACACAGGTGACGTTTCATGGGTAGTAGCAGGGCTGCTATTACCACTAGAACAAGGGGCTAACTCTTGCTTAATAATCGGTCGTCTCTTCTCCGGTCGGTCCAAAACAAACTCCCATGCCTGGAATGAAGAAATTCTTGCAAAAGCGTTGAAAAATTCATGCTTGCTAAGAAGCCCTTTGCACTGCTCGACACCACTCATTGCACGTTCATTGTAATTTGGATCCACGCTTCCAACTACGATGGTGTCCGGTCCACACACATTTGCAATGTGGCCCCCATGATACTGTAACCATACAAATAATCTAATTACATACAACTAGTTTCAAAAATACCAGAAGTGACTCCTACTACAAGATACTACAGCGGGCTTACCACGACACACTTAAGAATAGCAGCATTTAGTGAAACATCAATTGCGTTCGAGGAATCTTCAAAGAGCAAAAACTCTTTATTGAAAAGCTCGTTTGATTCCTTACGATAAAGATGATCTCGACTGGTCTTGTACTGGTCATCGTTCCCTTCATCCTCTTTCACTTGATCTACATCATCTTCGGCAATCCATACAGACTGTTGACACACGTCGTGAGGAGTTGCAATGCGCAAGTAAGCTTCCTGTAACGCTTTTTTTGTTACCGACTTGTCCTAAATGTTTGTACACTACAATTAGAAAGGCTTTCACTTGAAAGAAATATTTTTAACTTATTATGTTTACAGTTCACTCACGTATTTTTGGACAGTAAGAAGGAGCTCGTCCCATGCGGAGTCGTTTGAAAAATCAAGGACGTAGTGAGTCTTGTTCAAACATGCCTGCAAAATGCTCGAAAGAGTAGCTCGGTCCAGGCTGCTGCTCATTTTTAATGATTGGTTGTCCTCAGAGCTCGTACAAACGTATGCTAACGAAAGTGGCTAATAATCAACTCAACTAATAACACAAATCGGGGCAAATAAATATGGCGAAAAACAAAATCATTCCCATTAGATGCGCTTCCCTCCCATTGCAAGCCAACACCTACACTTTGCAAAAATTAAAACCAAAATTAATTAGATTAATGTGAATATTAAACTATTCGAATTTTGACTATTGGGCCACACATATTACTTTATCTCATGTAAATTCCTAACAAATTATGGCAAACACAATTTTAAAACCAAAATTTGAATTAATCATTTAGATGCGACAAATATTGCAATAAACTACAATCACTTATAAAACCAAGTCAAATCTGATTCCTTAATGGGGGTTTAAGTCGGACAAATCCAAACCACAGTTTCAAATGGGGGGGGTTGGTTAGAGGTCAGGTTAGGTACCTAACCTAACCTAAACAAACATTCTTCGCCACTAGTGGTTCAAAATAGTGACCATGCTTATTACCACAAGTAGGTCAAAGGCTCCCAACGGCTAACGGTTCAAAGTAGACACGGCGTAGACAAGTTTTCACAATTATCCAAACATGTAAAAATGTTTATTCGAACAACAAAAACTTACAATTTATTAACAATTACAATTTATTTAGTAAAAAAACATTCAACATAAAGCGCATAGTCCAGAATGGCTGTAACTCCTTTGTTCCGATTCGTCATTCCACACCTTTCAATTTGCCGTGCCCGGCATCCCCATACTCGCCGAATTCAACATCATCCGCTTCACAAGTGCTCTCATCATTAGTGACTCCCGCTGCCGCTAGAGCTTTGACTCGATCAAAGCTACTACCAATGCGTTGTTTCAACTATAAATATAACAAAAAATTCAATGGTTAAAATATAAATGTCAATTTCAATCAAGTTCATCGTAAATATTGTTACCCACCACGTAAATTTCGACGTCCGTAGTGAAATCAATCTTTGAGGGCAGCTCTGGGGTTCTCTTCGATTGCAAAATGCCCTTTACAAGCTTCCTGAACGTAGCGTATGAAACAAAACGTTCTGGTCCATTCAAATACTCCCATAGAGCTTTACTCATCATTATTGGCCCTGAAACCAGTTTTCCGACAACCTTTAAATCGTTCAACATGAGTTTGTCTTCTGTTCCAAGGAATCTGGATGAATGTTCTTTACTCGCCATTTTTCTGAACAATTCCACGAAGTCCTTAAAAAACCCAAACTGACCTAGTGCAATTTGAAAAAATCATGAAATTCATTTGAAATTTTCCCCAATATTTTGTTTGAAACGAACAAAACCTTACCTGATCAATCAGAATCTAAAATTCACATAAATGAGGACTGAGTATTAAAACAAGCACAGAAAAAAAGAAAAATCAAAATTTTACCATTTCCTTTACAAGTTCAATAAAAAAAGTTTTTAATTTTACATGCGGTATTGTTTTATGAGAAAATAAACCAACGTAATCTACCTTATAAAGTGGGACAAATCTAAACCACAGTTTCAAATACACAAGACAACAACTTCCGTTTTGTCGGATCACCTAATTGATGAAGTCTTATGAGAAACAGAAAACAGCAAATAGCAAAACAGTGTATCAAAACTACATTTTTTATCAGAGGCAACAATTTTTTATTCGCTCAATAACAAAGGTCACATAAACCAACTACATGACAATGGTCGCCTACTTAAACTCCATGACAATGGTTGCCTTGAAGCTGTCAGGTTTGACTTCACTGCTAACAATCTCCATCGCACGAAATGCAGAGAATGGTTGACATTCCGCGTCATACATGTCGAAATTTCGCCGGTCACTTTCCTTGAAGTAAAAATCTAACAAGTGAAACAAAACCAACATTAGTCGCACAACAATATTTATATAAAAACTAGAGGTTTGGCTACTTACTCCAGAACGAAATTTTTCGGTCCAAATACATAATGGTTACGTATACATCCGATGGTTCTTTACCTACAACGCCAACGATTTTCTCCAACAGTTTGTCGTCCTCGTGAATATACATTGAGACATATGGTGAAGACCCACCATAAAGGGCTGCGACAATCATGTCTAGATACAACATTCTGAAATAAAATATAACCAATGAGTTCCGTCTAAATAAACTTTGAACACTGATTCGGTAAGTTCATCACTTCTTACCCACGAATCTTCTCGATTTCCTCCTCTTTTTTCTCGGTAATAATCCCAGGTTGCTTCAACAAGACAGTTGGAGAGCAGTCAACCTCCCATTCCCATTCGATACCCATGACCGCCTCACCCTCTGCAACATGCGGAAGTTGGAATTTCCGTGCAAACAATGGCCCACGTGGTATGCAGTTCCCCTTGAATGTTAAAATAACGTCCATAGTGGTCGATCTCTTCAACAAAACAAACAGTTGCAAACGTTCCGCGTAAAAAGTTGAGTCACTTTGAATAATTCAACAAAAGGCAGATTGCCCACAGGTTTAGTAAAATAAATTAAAAACCAAATTTAGAATAAACCTTGATTTGTCAGAATTCATGCAAGTTTCTAAAATACTTATTTAACCTACCTTTCGTATTGATGCACAACAACAAATTGGGCATTGAAAGGTTTTAAACAAAAAAATCAAAACCAAAATTTTGTCGAAAAAACCAACAATTTGTAACGCCAAAAAACAACCAACAACATAAGTAATGATTAATTCTGATAGCAACACCAGGAGCTGCGATACTTTAATCGTCATATCAAGAGATTATAGACGCCAAAGGAATAAATGGCGTGCCAGTATAACACCTCTGGATGCAATTTATTCGAATAAAGGAAGATGCAGTACATGCAACAATTGTGTATTTCATTACAAAATACACTTCACAAAAATGGTCACGTCATTGAACCACATAGCTGTGATGAGTCTTTAGAGTCTTTATGAGACTTTAGTCAGTTACCTTAAAACGTACGCCAAGCTTACACACATATTGGAGGGTTCCTGCCAATAATGTGATGCAACATGTAATCCGTAGCGCCAATGTTCATTCCGACATTCGGATGCTTTTCTGGTGGTTTCGAACGACTCTCAACAAAAACCGTGGTCATCTGTGGTCAGTCACATAAAAAAATGTCAACCTCTACCGTTCCCCAAAATTACGCCCATTCCTGCAGTCACTCAAATAAAAAAATGTCAACCTCTTGCATTCCGCAAAATTAAGCACATTTCTGCAGTCATTCAAACAAAAAATTGTCAACCACTAGTATCTCCCAAAATTAAGCGCATTCCCGCAGTCACTCGAAAAAAAAATGTCAACATCAAGCGTTCCCCAAAATAAAGCACATTCCTGCAGAAACTCATATAAAAAATGTCAACCTTCAGCGATCCCCAAAATTACGCCAATTCTTCCCGTCATTCAAATAAAAATATGTCAACCTCTAGCATTCCCCAAAATTAAGCAAATTTCTGCAGTCACTCAAATACAAAAATTTCAACCTCTACCGATCCCCAAAATTACGCCCATTCCTGCAGTCACTCAAATAAAAAATGTCAACCCCTAGCATTCCCCAAAATTTAGCACATTACTGCAGTCACTCAAACAAAAAATTGTCAATCTCTAGCATTCCCCAAAATAAAGCGCATTCCTGCAGTAACTCAAATAAAAAGATGTCAACCTCTAATTCCCCAAACTTAAGCACAATTCTGCAGTCACTCATATAAAAAAATGTCAACCTCTCTTGCATTCCCCAAATTTAATTAATTCAACGCGCAAAAATTAATTGGTAATTCTATGATGATCAAGTAAATGAACGGTAAACCGTCAACTACTACCAAGATTGCATTCATGTCTACAGTCACTAAAAAATTTTTGACTACATCCTCTTTTACCCTTCTTACACTCATTTCTTCGGTCTTGTCATGGTGAAATCGTTGACCACCACAATTTCATTAATTGTTTTGGTCTTTTGTTGTAAAAGCTGTTGAACCAGATCACTCGCCAAAGTCATTTCCATTTTGTCTGTAGACATGCATGAATGGTTGCCAACATTGATGCACAAAAACCAGTTAGCACGCTACAACAGCTCTCAGTAAAAGTTAGTTTTCGTAAAAGTTTTTATTATTGCGCAAAAAACAGTCCCTACATTCAAACTAAAGTCAAATAAATAAAGTAAATAACAGCTAACTCGATGAAATTAATAGCTAATTCACCTTTGCATAACTCAAATACACAACTGTCCCCTACACTACTATCTCCAACCCTTTTCCCGTCGTCCACAGCTTACTTGCGAAAAAAATCTTTCAAACAAACAAACAGTAAAAGAAACATCTCTCATTCTTTTACGTTCGTTCACGTTCTGTTGTTGCGACAACCCTGAAAGTTCTGTAGAAACACACACTTTCGTTAAGTCTGAGCACCAAATTGATGAAGCCTTTTGAAAAACAGAAAATAGCAAAGAATGAAACAGCGTATCAAAACTACAAGTATCGGGCAACAATTTTTTATTTCAATACAACAATAAACTCCATAACAAAGGTCACCTAAACCAACTACATGCCAATGGTCGCCTACTTAAACTCCATGACAATGGTTGCCTTGCAGCTGTCAGGTTTGACTTCACTGCTAATAATCTCCATCACACGTTGTGCAGAGAATGATTGATTTTCCCTGTCCTCCATGTCGAAAACTTGCCGACCTTTAGAGGTGAAGTAAAAATCTGAGAAGTGAAACAAAACATGCATTAGTCGCACAACAATATTTAAATAAAAACTAGAGGTTTCGGCTACTTACTCCAAAACAAAATTTTTCGGTCCAAATACATAATGGTAACGTATAATTCCGATGGTTCTTTACCTACCAAACCCACGATTTTCTCCAACAATTTGTCGTAATCGCGAATATACATTGAGACCCACGATGAAGGATCCTCAGAAATAGCTGAGACGTTCATGTCTGGATACAACATTCTAAAATATAAAAGACATATGAGTTCAAATGTTTAACATTGTCAAATGTTTACATAAGTTCCCCACTAAACTTACCCCCGAATTTCTCGATTTCCTTCTCCACGACCTCGCTAACAAACTCAGGTTGCTTCAATAGGACAGTTGGAAAGCAGTCCACCTTCCATTCCCATTCGATATCCAGGCCCCCGTTCTGAAGTATCGGTGTCTTTTCAGACAATGGCCCACGTGGTATGCAGTTCCCCTTGAATGCCAAAACAACGTCCATAGTGGTCGACTTTCAACTTAATCTCTTAAACAAAACAAACGGTTGCAATCGTTACAAAATTGAGTCACTTTAAATATTTTAGCACAAGGCAGTTTGCCCAAAGGTTTAGCAAAATAAATTAAAACCAAATTTAGAGTAAATCTTGATTTTTCAGAATTCACGCAAACTTCTGAAATTCTTATTCAACCTGCCTTCTGAATATTGATGCATAACAACAAGGTGGCCCTGAAAAACACCCAAATGCTGATATTTATTTTGTGAAATGCCAAAGGTTTGAAGAAAAAAAAATCATAACCAAAGTTTTGCCGAAAAAACAAACAACTTGTTCTGCCAAAAAATAGCAACAGCATAAGTAGGCTAGTTCTGACAGCAAGGGCATAAATGGCTGCCGGGAACCACTGTGATTAAGGCTCCTTCATTTCGAAAGTTGCTTGGAAAAATTGGGGAAAACCCGTGCGATTAAACGAAACTAAAATTGCTGCCCAAATGTGTCCTTCAAAACTAGTGACTTTAGTTTGTTACCCGAAAACGACATTTCAAATTTTCAAAACTCATGTTCAAGTACGCAACAGTATCAAAAATTCACTCACGTTTGTCATCAATAAAAAAAAGTCAATCATCACCCTCCACCAAACTCTACACTCACTTCTGCAGTCACAAAAACCAGCAGCGCCACTAGTCTCACGACAGATGCATGCATAAAGCGCAAACATTAACAAATGTCAAAGTAGTTGATCGTTACCACGTTACGCTCCCTCCGCATATGACTGTGTCGCAGCTTTCCGCTGCTCCACCCTTTGCATGACTGTGTCGCAGCCTTCCGCTGCTCCACCCTTTGCATGACTGTGTCGCAGACTGTGGGCAACTCCCCGATGTACGAAAAATAGACACATTTCTGCAGTGGCAGAAATTTAAAAGTTGACAACCCCACTGGTCTACCAAAATTACACTCATTTCTCCAGTTGCAGTAATTAAAATATTGACAACCTCCCTGGTCTACCAGAAGTATATGCTTTTCTGCAGTGGCAGTAATTAACGTCCTTCAGAGTGGTTAATGCAAAAACAAGAGGCGGCTTCACTCATGACGCTAACCGGCCTTATATTATGATGATGATGATAAAACATTGTCAACCGATACTAGTAGTAATCAATGACCACATCTTTTTACCAAAGTTATGCCCATATTAGCAGTGCTAAAACTACGCCTAAATCTTGAGATTCAGAATGGTAACTGAAAGAGAGCGATCAGAAAACTAAACAATATTATTAATGTTTTTTACTGAAACAAATTCGTGAGTGCAACAGTCCAACCTTAGCATTGCGATGTAGAGTGTTTGCAGTCAATGAGTCACGTGGTGTGCATTTTCATTGAAACTAAGTAAACCACCATAACGATCGGTTAAACTGAAGTTAATAAAAAGCTCAAACCCTCAAGCATCAAACAAGCCCGAATTATGACTGTCAACGAAAATGACTCATATATTACCAAAAGCGTCACATATTTTAAAACAGAAGCAACCAAGAAGCGCCAAGTACCACAAAAATCGAATCAAAAAAAGAATTCAACATTGTTCAGTATTTTCCATTGATGTTACAACTCTTATTTATTAGAAAATCGTATTAGACGACGTTACAAAAAATACTAAACTACTAATCTTTTACAAATCTTTTCATCGCAAACAACAAAATCAGGCACTAATGATTGTTGCTCCACACCAGACCATTCCTCCCTGCCACCATATTGTCGAAATCTTCCACATTTCCAATCTTCTTCTTTTTCAAGTTGTAATACTTGCAGCGAAGACGTTGTGCTGTGAATCCGAGTCCGCCATGGGCCTTTTGAATTACAATTATAGTTTTAATGACCAAAATTAAAAACATTGATTGATACTTAATATTTACTAAATTTTCTTACCTCATCAAACAAACACAAAACGTAAGCCCACTTAAAACGTCCTCCAGGTCCGCCTTCCTTCTTCGCCTGCTCTACAGCAACCAGCAGAGACCGAATAGCGTCGTCAGACATGGGCGAATTTAATCCAGCCATGATCCCCAGGCGAGCTAATTGCACTAGCAACCAAACTCAAAATGAATCAAGACGAAAAAACACCTGCCACTAACGTATAGGTAAAATGTGGCATCAAAATACTTCGGTAATGCTGTTTCAGGACCGTGGATAGAAATTAATACTTAAATGGTTTTGCAACTCGGTAAATAACCGCAAAAAAATTTAAACCAAAATATGAAAATATAGACATACTTTAGCGTACATATTGTGTCTGAAAGGCTGTTTTTCAATGTATGTTTACTTTCAACAAACACGGTTCAGCATAAATTGCAGCTAGAGCCAAACGAAAAGAACATACCCGCTAATAATTTGAAGTACACATTCGACAACACACACCACCACAACAATACAATTGTGAGAAGTTCATTTTATAATCGAAACAAAAATGTACAAATCTGAAATACGTTACCTCTTATGCTCGCTTTCCTGCTCCACTCAGTTTTAATTAGTCCACCAATATTTCAGAGAAGCTACTGAAACAGTCTAAAAGCGATGCTGGAATACCTAACGATTGCGTAAACGATACAAAGAAAAAAAATTTAACCAAAATTATATACAAAGGCAGTGCATGACTGTGATGCAGCCGACGGAATTCTGACTCTTTAGCTCTAAGCAAGTTCGACCGTAATTTTGGTGATTTACCAAAA
Organism: Salina celebensis; assembly: GCA_036561885.1. Lineage (NCBI taxonomy): Eukaryota > Metazoa > Arthropoda > Collembola > Entomobryomorpha > Paronellidae > Salina > Salina celebensis. The sequence goes on from JAAXOA010001078.1 coordinate 16,211, forward strand.
TTGCACTCGTGTCTGAAGTCACCCAAACCAGCAAAACCAAAAACCAAGTACCAAAATTACACTTATTTCTCCAGTCGCAGAAATTAAAAAGTTGACAACCCCCCTGGTCTACCAAAATTACACTCATTTCTCCAGTCGCAGAAATTAAAAAGTTGACAACCCCCCAGGTCTGCCAAAATTATACGCTTTTCTGCAGGGACAGTAATTAGAGTCATTCATAGCAGTTACTGCAAAAAAAAAGAGAGGCGGCTTCACTCACGACGCTATCGGCCTAATTATTTGAGGCCTAATATTATGATTAAAAAGTTGCTAACACCCCTGGTCTACCAAAATTACACCCATTTCTCCAGTTGCAGTAAATTAAAAGTTGACAACCACACCGATTTACCAAAATTTTACTCATTTCTGCAGTCGCAGTAATTAAAAAGTTGACAACTCCCCAGGTGTACTAAAATTACACTTAGTTCTGCAGTCCCAGTAATTAAAAAGTTGACAACCCCACCGAGTTCCCAAAATTACAACCATTCCTGCCGACACACAAATTTAAAAGTGGAGAACCCCGTCGTCTAAAATTACACATTTTTCTACAGTCCCATAATCACGCGGTAATTTGCAGACAGCCGTGTTTATGTGTTAACTTCAAAACAAGAGGTTCGTTGCCCAATGTATAGTGACGATGATTGTTGTTTGATGATTAGACTAACCACATCGATGCAACAAATCTAAACCTATTTTGGCAGTCACTATAAAAGAAGCATGCAGTTAGCAGTTGTTGTAGCATGTTGAGTACAAAACGGTCTTACATGTTATGTAAAATGAATCGTATCAAATGAAACCAGCACCTGCTTTTCTTGAAAATTTAGTTTTATTTTACAAACATTCGTTAACTAGTGACAGCAAATTTATCATCATCGATGTAATAACCAGAGGACAAAAACAATTAACATCCCCTGAGAATCAGTAATCAATTTCTTGATGTTACAATATCAAGCGCCACAACCAGATTTAGGAGTACCTGCACTCCAGCATTTGAATCGAGCATTCCACAGGTTGCAAACTTTCTTCGGTACTGTGGACCAACAGCGGACAACAAGCGATTCAAAATATGATCAAGCGCCACAATGTCAGGTTTTTGTCCTATTCGGTTGGTAAGGGCGACCTTGTACAGTTCTCTGATTAGTTTCTGTTTCTGTCCGAGTGGTTGATGAGCCGCATTCCTGGAAGAGTGCTCGTAGTCGTCCTCTGGTGCTCCAAAAAATGGCAAAATGACAAAAGTACCGTTGTTAACATTTAACTTCAATGAAAGGGCCTTACTTTGAA
>JAAXOA010001079.1:0-17529 GCA_036561885.1 Salina celebensis
TAAGACACTTGAAAATTCAACCATGCGAAATGTTTTCAGTCGCAGCTTTCCGTTGTTTTTCTACAATATCGTTTTGAATAGGAACCACTCTGATGGTGTGGTATTGTGGAATTCGACAGAGGAATTTGGTTGCGAAATAGTTGGCCCAGTAACAACATACTTTTAGGGCCCAATTAGTGGAGCATATTTTATCCTTAATTTATTACCCATATATAGTAGACTGTCGTGTGCCTAGCTGGAAAATTGTAAATTTAAGAAACAGAAATATACGCACAGTATATCACTTTCTTGTAAGACAAATGGGTTAAATTCTCAGCAAGAATCTTGTTACTCAATGGATGCTTTGATTTATATAAATAAAATTAGGCTCTGTTTCGATTCGTGTGGACGGATTAAGTTTGTAGATATGCATAAGATTTCCAAATCCATTCATTTTCAGTTTGTTATGCAACCATATTTATTGTCCTTCTAAAAGTGTTTACTTCATTGCTTTAGCTTTGAAGTAAGAGGCATTTCGTTTATACTTCTAACTAACTTATGATGCAATATATTCTAAAGGCGAATAGATTTATGACTTAACTTTGAATTAGTTTTTCTTTCCTTGACTGGTTGTGATTGTAGAGAACTTTAATAAATATTATGTGCGTAGCTATCATGAATAGAGAAAATAGAAGGGTCTTACTGCTCTAATGCAATACAAATCTGAAGTTTTAGTCCTATCTTTGTTATGTTTATAGGCAGTCTATTTCTAAACTTTCTAAATTATCCTTTATGAGTACACTAATAAACTACAGTTAATTAAGTTCAAAAGTAATACACCATGATTCCAGTTTTAGTTAGGCTAGACAAGGGGAACTTTGTAAAGAGGAAAACGTACATAAATTCTTTCTTAGGTATTATGAGCGACCTTATGATATTTCTCTCAATAATGGAGTTCTAACCTTAATTAATATCTTAAAAAGATTTTGCACCAGAGTAAAGCCTTTCCTAACAAACAGTATAATCACAGAAATGAGAAAGCCAATATGAACTTTTTCGTAGAATTTCGTACTCAAAGATGAAAGAAAACATTCTTGTACAAACTATCAACTATGCATTCCATACAAGTTTCGTTTATCGCAAAATATTAATGCCTAATCTTATGGGTAATACATAAACTAGTATGACTTTAATTCTTGAGTACTATTAACTCGCCTTCTGTTCGGATCTTTCGGTCCGTTTTAGGTACAAGACTAATAATATACTAGTTCTAATATGAGAATTACTCCGTACTCGGGATCATGAAAAAAATTCAAAAGGTGACTTTGGAGCTTATGGTAAATCAATATTACGTTACGTTACTGTACAAATACACAATTTTGATTATTTTTTGGTAGTTTCGAAGATACAAACAACGCTATGGATTACGTATGTGCGGCTGTAATAATTATTTAAAGGTTTCTGGACCGGATACCTTTGATAAAAAATTAACATTCGGCAAAGTTGGAACAAAGCTTTGAATTTATCATTTTAATCACATTAAGTTATTTGAAAACTTGTATAACGTAAACCATTGGAGTAAAATAAAGGTTGAAGTTGAAAGTATACTTTTGAAAAATTGGAAACAAAACAGGTTTTGAGTAAAGGGAAAAATTTTTATAAAGCAGTTTCCAAAAGCTTCCATAGCACCGCCAGGTTTGTTTTTGATTACCCTTGAGAAATCAAAAGGAAGGCCTCCACGTAGATCCATATTCCAAAAGTCAATATCAAAATTGTATCGTTCCACCACATAAGAAACGTGGTGACCAAATATTTTTTGCATTCATCGTTCTTGTCTTTTCTACAACTAAGACTGACGGGAATTATAAATTCATAGGAGAGCTAACACTGAACTAAAGCAAGCTACAACATTAGCAAATATTTTCTTCAGTGTTATGCAATTCCATCTGAAAATCAATTAAGTTAAAGGAGTATTGCATAAGCGCATAATTTTGCAATAAGCTTTCACTTACCATAAGATGACGTATCATGACATGACGTATACATGTAATCTACGAATAGGAACTGATTTGTCTCCGCCCTTTTTCTAATAATAGTATCTTTCATTTTACCTATTAATGAGACTTGTACGCAAAAGTGGTGGTGAAATGATTAATTAATTTTGCAGGATAAATTTGATTTCACTTTCCCGAGTAAACTACCGCAAAGCGTAGCTGTTTTAATTACTATCAATGTGCCTACCAATTCCAGTAAATTTTGTCAAGTGAAAGCTTTCCACATCCACATACGACTAATTACTGGTTACCATTGTCGGAACAGTCTGGTATTGTAAGTGAGAAAGTTTTGGAGCCAATGAAACGATTTCGTAGAAAGTTGGATTTGATAATTTGATGATGGCACGTCTACTATCTATAGAATTTTTTGATTATTCTGATTACACATGCATACACCATAGTACTTGAAAATGTTGACACTTGTAACTTTCATCAGTCAGTGGGCTGCCAAACAAATATAGGAAGAAGTTTTACGAGCGTATATAAAAGGTTTATGACGCTGCCAGATTTCCCATTGATGCAAATTTCGCATGACAGGTGGAATTGGAGAAGTGCCGAAAGTGTAGCATTGGAAGATCATCATGCTCCTCACAGTTTCGAGAAAATGACTTTTATTCCAAAATCCACAGATGTAAGATTACAAATGGGTTCCCTGATGCAAAATAAAATATTATTTGTTATTTGCTCTACGATTTCGTATCAGATTGCACGTTCTAATCAAGGCTCCTGCATAAAGCAGGATGTTGTTATAACAGAATTTTCGCAAGTAGGTGACTCCGCAATGAAATGTCAACTCTCTTTGCCTAATCAGTATGTCTCACTGTGTACATTCACACATGCCGAGAACTACAAAAAGGGCTTATTTGATCTGGTCCTCTCTCGGTTCAAGTAAATTGGATTGCAAAATCTACACTGTATGTATTTAGACTAACCCAAACTGTATTTCCGCTGCCGTTGGTTTATTGCACTGAACGCAGATCTACATGTTTTAAACCTTTTCCAAAGCACTGTGGTGAGTAGGCTTCTGAAAATTAGCACATCTGACATGCTGCCATCCAATGTGATTTCTTTTATGAATCCACTTCATGGAAATTGTGTGATGAGATTATTTACAAGCATCAAGTGTCACAACAGAATTACATAAAACGAGTACACGTTTTCGCGAGAATAAGACAATATAATATAATAATCATAGTTGGAACTGTTTTTCAAACATGCTTATATTCCACTAGTGTGATCAACGCAATACTGAATCATACATAAAGTGATGAGAGATAGTAACATTAACATTGAACAAATCCAAAATTCTATTCATCCTCGACAGAACAAAACTTTAAATCCCCAAAATCCAGTATATTTCCTGTGTAAAATACTTAAAGGACCTTCAAAACTACATTTATGTGCCTGCATCAATTAACATGTTTTACAACAATTTTTGTCATGTAATTGGTGTCACAAGCCAGAGAACAACTTGATCACTCTCACTCATAACCGCTGGCTTTGAAAATTTCGTGTCTCATGATTATTCAGTTTAAGCCATTTGCATAAACCAGAAGGATTCCTCTACCAGACAGTCACTGGTTTCGTGATAAAAACTCATTTTAACTGTTCTGGGCTAAATTCATTCAAAACTCTACATACATAATTCATCACGATCACCTAGAAAGTAAATGTCGAAATCTGGTACTTTCACCTTTCACTAGAGATTATCATGACCACTGCTTAAGTGTTCATCCTTCTCCAGACAGAATATGTATGAAACCGCACTGTTCACCGTGGACTGTATTTTAATTTGTTGGATATTTCCATTCAAATTGACAAATATCGAACTTCTCTTTGAGCTCATAAAACATATGAAATGGAATAGTAGATATAGTACGTTTTCCATTTCCTGATAATCCTGATGCTCAAAAATTTAGGTTATACTTAAAATATGAGAATTAACGGATCACATAAAGTCATGAAAATACAAATATTTTGCCGACAAACTCGCCGAAACAAAGTAGTTTTCCCCAGTTCCTAAAAGGTATGGAAAACAAAATTAAAAGCACTTTCTCTGTACTTTTCTCCTTTGAAGTATGAAAAAGAGCAATACAACATGTAAATAAAAATATAAAAGCCCGGTGCTCTAAAAAGTAAAGATGTTTTTAGCATTTTAAATTGAACAACAAGGGCCAATACACAAAGTTGTGTTGTGTGTTTAGTGCTCGCAATATCATACCGTTTTGATTGAAAAAATAGGCATGAAGAAAAATCCATTTTTGTTTTCGGTGGAAACTGTAGATCAAAGGAACAAAAAAAGGCTGCAAAACTGCCTCATTGCAAATTCCTTTCCGAGACATTGATGATGATCATATACCAAAAAAGTTTGCTTCTGCACACGACATAGAAATAGAACACTATTGACTATAAACAGAGAAATTGCAGAATGTTTCCGCACCTTTGTGCGCAAATAAAAATGATGTAAATGATGATCATGATCATATACCAAAAAAGTTTGCTTCTGCACACGACATAGAAATAGAACACTATTGACTATAAACAGAGAAATTGCAGAATGTTTCCGCACCTTTGTGCGCAAATAAAAAAGATGTAGTCACGTTTTAAAACGACAGTCAACGTTACCACGTCGTTGCGGCATATTTAGAGAACAACGTAAAATGGTAGAGTTTGATGGGAGTGACCTAATGGCTGCATTTTTAAATGAAAGCATGAAAATGACAGTAGAAGCCTGTTTGAATGATCCTATTCTGTCATCCTATTGCTGGCGAATATCCATTTAAGTGATATTCAACAGACCTTGTTGTTTTACCTTCAAAACAGCTATACTCTAGAACAAAAAGGCCATGAAAATTTCTAAAACGATTTCATATAATGGAAAAAAGAATTTCAGAAAGTCGCATAATGTTAAAAGTATGGTAAATTGGTAAATGTAATGATGCCACAGACATCCTGTAAATGTTTTGAAAAAATAAGATTTTGGAAACTGGTGACAGACTACCTTTCTCACTCAATACTATAAGCCGTCTGGATAGACAGCCACAGTCGTCCTTCAAACTCACAAGGTAAATATTTTAAAAGATTTTTTGTTATCATGTCATTTTCATGCGCTTGCTTTCTGTCATCTATGCATGTCTCGGGACTTGTGTTGGGAGAAAAAAATGACATTCTACGAATTACTTGGTAGAATTTCTTATGGAAATAAAAATGAAAAGATGTTCAAACAAAAATGTTCCGCTTGTTGAAGGTGTACCTTGGCAATATGACATTGCATCGTCAAACCATAGAGACAGACATCGTTTCATTCTTCTTATCCGAAACAATTTTATGGAACACTCAACCACGCTTTTGGAATCTAGAACAAGTTGCTGCTACTTGTTTTTCTCACCATTATTTATGACTTACATACACATGTATACACGACTCGTCCCCACAAAACATGACTTCAGAGGAATATTCTTTCACAAAAAAAAATATGAAAAGACGAAACGGAAATTGAATATAATGTTTAGAAAGGAAAACGTCACGCTTATACGTACGTATTCTTTCCATATTATGTATTAATGAGGACACTCAATACTTCTGTTCACTATTCTACACGAGTTTCATCACATTTTGTATAGCTTATAGCAGCAAAATGATTGCAAAACAGGAATAAAAAATTTACAATTTCCGCAAACACATAATGTACTGAGGGGCTTACTTTCCTTCACAGAGAACTTGATTATTCCTTGATTATCATTAATATTCACTATGCATAGTGATACATTCTGGCCAACGAAGCCTGGCATCATAAGATATGTAGCAAACATGGCACAAAAAAATTGATGCCTGTGTCAACTTTTAAACTTGTGCAAACTGTGTTAAATTTCTATCCACAAGAAAGAAAAAAAAACTACTCTGACATTCACTTTGAGTGCTTATCATATTATTTATCCCCAAGTGAATCTGCTATTTTTATTCTGTGGCAGGCACATTTTCGCTCGCATGACATGACATCACATTTCATATATGATTCCAACAACATTTTCCAAAATGGCTATGTAGTTGACTGCAACCGCGGTTTCCATTAAAATAACAAGTATTTATAATAGAATGGCAGCACATATGGCATATTTATGTTGGTGTCGCCCCATACAAAAACACTTTTTCTTCTTTTTACATGAAAAAAAAAGTTCAGGAGCAAATGAGAAGGGAAAATGTTATTTCTTACTTTTGCATGACTACATCGAACCTCTTCTTGCGATTGTGACACACAAAACTGAAATAGGCCCGAGAAATTTAAGAACATTATGCAAGGACATTTAACACTTGAAACCAGCGATACATTCTTCACCGGTTTGAATGTCGTCGTGAGAGTGGATTTGTGTGTAGCTCTCTCAAAATCGCCTTCAAGCAAGACGTGAAGAAAAATTCTCCTACTGGAAATTCCTTCTCTGGGAATTCTTTTTTGGAAAGTGTTTCTTTTTTTCTGTGGGTTTGTATTGCCCTGTATTATTGCCAATATATATTTGATCCGGTACGGTAACCTTTTCACCTTCCACTAAAGATAATTTTATGGACCAATGGACACCCGCCTATTGGTTTGCTGCGAATTTAATAGGAAATTCAAAATCCCTCATCATCCCAAGACGCTAACGGCTTGTAAACATCCTGCGCCCATTTATTGTAGGCGAAAATCAAAATGATCCAGGTTCTCAAAAGAAATACCCATCTAGATCTTCCTTTTTAACACATGAGCTCCCACAAAACCATAGAACATTCTAGTTTATCCCACCTCACATGATGGTTAGATTGGGAAATGGGCTTGGGAATCTTCATCTCTCACCCTTAACCCTAGGTGCACTCCAATTTCAGCATGATGGTCGACTGATTGAGTTTTTTGCGGGAGAAATATGTACTTTTTGCAAGCAGAAGTGGTACTTTTTGCTTGGAAACTCTTTCCAAAGAAATGCCACATGTAGTCATATAAAAAGTTGTACCTAAATATACAGCTTGCCTAACTGTAGAGATATTTTTTTATTTTGTAGAACATGTTCTAAGGGTTCGGATGCCAAGAGGGATAAGAAATAGAAGGAAGCTACTCGCAAAAATATAGATTTCTCCTTTCACGACGGAAGCTTGATGCTGATCTTGATGAAGAAAATTGTTGTAGTTCTATCGCAAGTAGGTTTACTGTTCTTTTTTTGACCGCTTTGGAGGGTTTAGTTTAGGACTTTTGAAGTTTTTGGCAAAGCTAAGGGAATGACGAATGAATAGATAGTGTAGCATAACCATGTAGATTTAAAGGATAGTTTACCAACTTTTAGCTGGAACAAGAAAAAAAAAGAAAGGATCCCTTTTATGTACATACGATACAGACATGAAAAATAAACCGAAAGTATAAAGATGAAAGGAGAAAAACCTACCGGAAATTCAATTTGTCGCTAGCTGTGTGTGTGTTTTTTTGGTTTCTTGGAACACTGCCGTTTTTATAGACCAGAAAATACACAAACAGACTAAATTAGTTTGATATGTGGTCTCTAGAATTCCGATCTATTATTGAAATTCTCGCTCAGAAGTTAAAAGTTTCTGTACGTTACGTTTTTCGTAAGTAGCTTTAGCACAGTGGATTTTGTTTTTGTTTTAGCATGGGCAACTATTTCCAGGGCTCAAGAGAATTTAATTATTTCATTACGAAGTTCCCTGCAGGATATCTGGTCCTAATATGTATTCAGTATTGTCAAATGCTTCGTAGGAAGAAATACTCTAGGCTCTCCCAGTTTTAATCATGTGAATTAGGTATAAATTTACCACAAACTTCACTTTTAGTGTTTTAAGGATATATCTTGGCAAAACGTTCTGTACGCCTCTATGCCTCTCAATTTGGCACGTTTAGAAAGACTCGGTTGTCAAATCGACGGCTATTCCCAAGTTTCTCATAATCGCAGAAAAAAACAAAAAGGAAGGAAATTCTTTGCCTGTCTTTTTTACTCGCCTATGACGAAATGGAATTGCAATGAACTAAAGGAAGACACAATTAAGGACTGTCCCTGTCTCAAAATGTATTAATTAAATCTGTACAACTTTTCTAACAACAACATCGTCCATCCACATCCACCATACCCATGTTATATGTGTTAGGAAAGAAAACACAGTGAAAATACCTTAGTAAACAGCCTGTCTAAAATAGAAAAACTTTATACAATCATCATTCTCTACTTAGCAGAGAAAGCTTTTATCTTAGGCTGTAATTGTGAAGGACAGAAAGAAAGTTGATCAGTTTTTTGGTATTGATCCATTAAAAGGAATCAGTATGAAATCCATAGCCGAACCTAGAGACAAAACTAATCCTTAAAATGGTTTAACTTGTAATCTTTTTCAAACGTGTAACAAAATATATAAGAGAAAACTGGCATCGCTAGCATTTAATCGCTCTAAATTTGAGCTACTCTTTAGGTAGCCGCATATACGTTAATACACCGACGGCAGAGTCTCAAGTCGACCGCAATGAGGATAGCATTACATTGTGTGTTGGCATTGGAGCAGTATTCAGTCATTATTGTTGCAATTTTTCTTTTACTTCTACCCCCCGGATGAATCCACTAATGCGATTTTATTCACAACTACGTGACAAGCAATACCAGAAGTGACTTTCATTCTAGTTGCCAACACTTCCTTTGCTGGTTTTTAATAAATTCTTTATCCTTGTTGACGACAACAACAATGACAACAGTGATAATGGCCACACTAATAGATATGGGACCGATTTTCATAATATTTGCGGCATGTAGTAGTGACGCTAGAGTGTAGAATAACCTGAGTTGACGTCTATTGCGCTTTTCTCGGTTACGGCTATATCTTAAATTTATACATAAACCTGTAAACATTCATTAACATTCACAACAGTCAACTAAGAAAAACACTTAAATGCTGAAACACGTACTCGTAATCCTTCAATTTATCTCTTAGACGCATTAAAACACTTCTCGCTACTATTCTCTCTTGTCATTGCACATTTCTCTTAAGTACTTTTGATGATGACGCCAACGGGGGAGAAAGAGAATTCCTTGATACAAGAGCAATCCAACTGTCATTGTCTTGAGTGTGTGTGTGCGTTAACAATGTCTTGTTTTTATCGCTAATTTCATTAGGAAACCACCTTTCCCGAGTACTTCCAAAGATACCCCTTCTCGTTAGGTTTATCTAATGTTTTGTCAGGCACCTTTATCAGCTTTGTTTTTATGACTGCCACAAATATAATGAGAAACTATGCACTTACTAAGTAGCAGGTCATTGTTTCATCGTGTCCCTATACTATAAACTTTCCACGAATAAGCAACGTAAGAAATGGTAAGATGTGAAGACAGGATGTAAAGTAATTTCACTAAGGGCAGACAACCCTAAACACATATCTGCCTTTAATGCTAGTGTAGTTCTAGTTCTTTATAAAGATTAGAATATACAGCATTTTACAGTATGAAACTTGTAGAGCTCCTAAATTAATTTTCTGGAGAATTCTCAGGACAAAAATAAGCATAAACTAGTTCATAATTCAAAGATCTGCTTGCGTTCACCCAAGTTGAAACCTTCACTCCCGACAGAGATAAAGTTGTGTTGCGAGAGAACAGTTTCATTTAATTTTAAATTTATTTCCCTCGTGTGGCATGTAGGACAGAAAGAAAAACATTTATGTTTCGCAGTGGTATTTCAGATGACCAACCGTTGAAGTGAAAGGTTGGCCTTCATTCATTCATTCTAAACACACGTGGAACAATATTATGTCCTGTTTTTCATCTTGTTTAAAAGAATTCGCCGATTTCTAAATGCCATGGGTGACGAGTACATATAAAAGCAGTAATAATGACAAAAGAAATACATAACCTATGCTACTTGAAATGGTACGGGGCTTATGATTATGGCCGGCATGCGAGAATGGCACTGCACTGTCAATTGATACTTGGTTTCCTATTCCGTCACCCGTCCGTGCAGCGTACCACTGGGAAAAGAACAGATAAATTGTTTAACCCAACAACGTTGAATGCACTTACTTAGATATGGGTTTAGAATCGCTTAATATATAAATATTATAAATTATAATGCTTAATCTTGTATATGCACGTTATAGCTAACTTTACACAATGTTTTCACATGGCTTTTATCGGCAAAGTGCACATGTTGCATCCATTGTTCTCAAAAACATACATCGCTACATTTCACGGTTGTTTGTGCAGTTTAGTACATAAAACTGGATCTATTTTCATACACCATAATATTATTACAGACCGTAGAAATTTATGTTTCTTGGAATCTAATCTGAAAGCAAATATAGCATGTACCAAACTCAATGCATTGTGCTATCAGTATGAGAACAAGTCTTGCGGGTTGTGAGAAAGTAAATAAAACAAAACTCTAAAACTAAGTTAGAAATGTTCATACACACGTTCAGCAATACTACGAAATAAACTAAAAGCGAAAGGGATCCTTTCTCTAAGTCTGCATGTCTGGGTCTGGGAGAATGGAAACCTTGCGGAGAAAAGGAATCGCATAAGCCCGTAGATTTTCATTTTACTATCACAAACCATGTTTTATTGCACACATTTTGAGATGGTTCCAACTTTTATGAAGATGTTATTCAGGTTAAAATTTTTGTTTTGCTCTTGTCTCATCGTCTAAGGCGGTAGGGTAGGGAACATACCAGTATTTACTCCTAAGGTTTTTTTTGTTCTTTTGCGAATGTGAAATTTTATTTGTCGTTGTAGTAATAGTTTTTAAATAAATTATGTACTTAAAAGTTATTCTCGACCTTTTTCTACCTTGCAGGACTTGTCGAGTATCTTCATTGTTCCTTGCTTTTTTTCACCAGGTACCAGGTTCCATTTCATCCAACCTTGAAAACATAACCACAAGACTTTTACGAGTTCCAACTTTTATGAAGACGTTATTCAGAATAATAAAAAAATTGTTTTGCTCTTGTCTCATCGTCTAAGGTGGTAGGGTAGGGAACATACCAGTATTTACTCCTAAGGTTTTTTTTTTGTTCTTTTGCGAATGTGAAATTTTATTTTTTGTCGTTGTAGTAATAGTTGTTAAATAAATTATGTACTTAAAAGTTATTCTCAACCTTTTTCTACCTTGCAGGACTTTTCGAGTTGCGTCATTGTTCCTTGCTTTTTGCACCAGGTACCAGGTTCCATTTCAGTCAACCTTGAAAACATAACCACAAGACTTTTACGACCAATATCTTTTCACTAAGTTTTAAATTAAGAATAGTGTGATTATTCTGGCCGTGTTGCTTGCAAGATTTTGTAATTAGTCATTTCTTATGAATCACAGATTCCTGTAAATGAGGAAAGTAGATAGGCACAGTAGAAAGAATATCTGAAAGAGATGTAATAGAAGAAAAGAAAGAAAAAAACTCACTTTCACTAATCGTTTCATGGTAAACCCTATTGGTTGTAGAATGTTCCTATGATATCCGAGCTATGCATAATGTTTACATTCAACAATGTTTAACTGTATAATCATACGAGAGAAATAATATCCGTTATACCATCAAAGCGATGTACCAAAACGAGCACATTATTTTTAGTCTTTGTTATTTTTATCCATGTACAGAACTACAACTGAAATGTTGATGCAGATTTGACATGAACTTTAATTTTTTTGTGGCATGTGACTATGACAGAGATAAGCATTATGTTAGTAATATAGTATGGGAGTATGGCGAATTATAGTGTTCAATACAAACAAAGTAGGATGTCAGTCCAACAATGATTAGAAGGCGAGAGAGAAAAGAAGAAAGCATTGACTAAATAATAAAAACCCACCACCAAAAGAGAAAGTTTCGAAACGAAAGTAGGAATAATGACAGACAAGGCGAAGAGAAGAGGTAAATAGTACTATAAAGTGAACAAGATGTTTTTTCCGATTACACAGGATTTGGGGTCCAGTGAAATCCAGTAACAGCTCCAGTTCATAGTATTATGCCTATGCGAAAAATCCCAACTGGATTCAATGTGTACTTTGTACGTACTGTTGCACTCAAAACGTGCGCAACATCTTTTTCAAACACTGCCATTGTATTCTCGGCCTTTCCTCTGAAACTTTTTTTCCTAACTGGAAAACCAGTGCATGTTTGTAAGCTGATCTATAGATCAGTTTAATCAGCAGAGTCAACGGTTGTAAAATCGTTTAAGCTGTGTTCAAGCACTTCCAACAAGATGCTTTTTCCGAGTACACAGGATTTGGGGTCCAGTGAAATCCAGTAACAGCTCCAGTTCATAGTATTATGCCTATGCGAAAAATCCCAACTGGATTCAATGTGTACTTTGTACGTAACGTACTGTTGCACTCAAAACGTGCGCAACATCTTTTTCAAACATTGCCAATTGTATTCTCGGCCTTTCCTCTGAAGCTTTTTTTCCAAACTGGAAAACCAGTGCATGTTTGTAAGCTGATCTATAGATCAGTTTAATCAGCAGAGTCAACGGTTGTAAAATCGTTTAAGCTGTGTTCAAGCACTTCCCAGTGAAAGCTCAAGTGAGGCTCATAGTATTTGGAGTACAATAGATTTACTATGCTCTAACAATGCCTTCTCGGCTCCAATGAAAAGTTCAACTTTCTGGATCAAGTATGTCAACTTATGTTTGGATGTCATGTCAGTTAGCTACATGAGTACTACCAATACATGATCTCATTATATTTTTGTAGGAAAAGAATAATCCTCCGGTCATGGCCTGTTTGTGATAATGATGTTGAAAAAGCTGTTTGTGAAGGTTTACTACAATTCAATTACAAACAATTGACATTTCTATTTACATTCTGGAAAGGACGGGGCAACTCTCACCAAGGCGTGGAACTGAAGTCGCAATTAGCCATTATGGTTTGGAGTGGTTGTTCCCGTATGGGCAACGGGCACCATGGGAGTGAGTGTAGAGATCGCATAGATGCAATTCAAAAAATTATTGAGATATGAATTTTGTAAACGGCCCGGCATCATTGGACTTTTGGACATCAGATCGTAGATCCAATTTTGTCAAGTATAAATCATTTTCTCTTAAAATCATTTTCACAACGAAACCTACTGACGCCCGTCTCACCCGACACCTCAGTATTGTAGTTTGGTTAATAGAGAGTAGATTTGAAGAGAATATGGCTTCAAACAACTAGTTGAGAAACTTGGAGACAAAGTAATACATCAGTATGAACTATGAACATAAATAAAAGACAATGCAATTCTCAAAATTGAAAGCTCTCTGGAAAATTGAATAAGAGAGCCAATGAAAAAGTCTTGATACTCTATACTGGATTGCTAAACTACCCTCGTAAAGCGATACGATAATGTAAATGTACAGGTTTTTGTGGAACTATTAGACATAATATGATAGAAATGGAGAAACATATCAGATCAAGGAATACAAATTTGTTATATACATGACAAGAGAGGAAAGTGCTAATGTAAATTTGTACATAATTAAAGACAGGATAAATTTGACAAAAAAGTTCTACTTCATGTCCTTGCATTAATTTCTTGTTATTTGACAATTTCACTCTAGCTACTGGCTAGTTCCGGTGTAAGGTGAGTGCTTGAAAGTTTTTGAATGGACAGCTTGCTTTGAAGTCACTTGATAAAGTTAAAAGTATAGGGCTTGGAAACGTATATGGAAATGACATTTTGAAAGCTGTCAAATAGAATCGGTGGCCTTCAGTTCAATACTGAACCAATAATCTGATGATTCTGATCTGCTTTGCCGAAGGTCGAAAGTTCTGTGCACTCATGAAAGCATATACAATATGCATACGTAAAATATATGTACCTCTTAAATTCAAGATACCTTGGTTAAAACAAAAATGTCCTCGAAAGACCCGCGAACGAAATTACTTGCTTGTGAATCTAATCGAGAATGAAGGGCTCCCCAAACATCCTTCAGTACGTGAGCATGCTATCAATCTGCCATTTTTGGGGTATCATATCATTGGTCTGATTCTATCGTTTTGGATATAATATGCATATTATGCAGGAAGTAGAAATATATATGTTTAATATTGTGTTTGTTAAACACTGTATTCGTCAGATTGCTTGTTAAACTTGTAGAATTGTGGATGTCCAACTTTCTCCGAACATGTATTTCAAAAGTGAAAAGTCAATATGTATACCGGCAAAGCGTGGCTCTTGCCACCCAATTGACGCATATGCATGCATAAGCGTATTATACAGCTACGGATATTTTATACTTCGCTTACGGTTAGGTTTCAAATACACAATTTACGCTCTATCAGACAAATTGCAAATATGGTGAAAGACATTGCAGCATGGCGGCATATGTTACATTGTTATAATATATTCTTCTGTCCAATGCTGTAACAATACCGCGCACGCACACAGAATTCCATTAAAAAGTACCCAACAAATCTCTTCTCTTGAATTAGTTGCGAAAAACTTAGAAGCTTAAAGTAGTGTCACGTTTCAAATTATTTAATTTTAGCAAGCTGGTTTCATACATAAATGTTCTGGATTCCCTTATATTAACATGTGGAGTAAGGATTTGCTATTGGGTTTGCCCACGTTCTTGCTGGTATAAAATTATGTGGTACAAAGAACAAAAAATAGTCTTTGGCAGGCATATAAAAGAGCCAACATAACCCCCAAATCTGAAGGGATTAACTCGTTCTTTGAAAGGCTCCACCAGGGGGATAAAAAGGCCGTGATTCAGTCTGAAAATTTTAAAGAGATAAAGCAATCGAGATTGCAAATGCTTGGTAAAAAGACTGAAGGCTACCAACATACCCTGCAGCTGTTGCCAACAACGTGTCCTTTGAAGATTTTCAGTACAACCAAGTTACACAACCAATAAAACTTTATTTAGTTGAGACAAAATAGTTAGCAAGAAACGTACAAATAGCTAAGAAATTTTAAAACCAATTGTATAACAATGTCCAACAACAAGGTAAACTATTTGCTTTGGCTAGGTATATCATGTTTGAAAGAGTAAATACAAATTCGTAGTATGTATTTGAAATATAAAATCGGATCTCCAAACTTATTGTGGATAGCATTTTGACTGAGAATGAACGAAAAAAATCCCTGCAGCGCATCATTTATGTTTTGATGAGTACATTATCTATAATTCTCAGTATTCTCACCCCGATTCTCTTGAAATTCTTTTACAATAGGTTCATCCGTTCCACGTGGAGTCTTAATAGGGACACGTGAATTTTTCCACTTTACTATATCTTCAGGATACGTAAAAAGTGGGAGAAAGCTCTAGTAATCAAGAAAGGATAAAGTGAAAAGTGCTAGGACAGTCGCCACTGATCTTTATGTATCCATTGGAAAAGTTGAGGAAAACTAAGTTTCGTTCGGAATGGTAGAACCAAATCGAAATTATTACTTTTTCCCGTTTAGTCTGAAAGTGTGTGTCTGTCACTTTAAATTGAATTGGATGGAAAAGCAGTTATTTGCTGTAAAAAAGTAAAAAGTTTAAATATATAAAATTTTGAACTTGTAAATAGTTCATTCGGTAATAGTCTGTATGCTCCTTAGCTCCTAACCTGATTTCTGTGCAAACATTTCAAAACCATACATGCTCACTTTAACTGTTACAAGCTACAGACAAACAGAAAAAAAACTACTGAATTTTTTACGTTGGTTGAGTCCAGAGTTAGCTCATCTTGCAAACAAGGTATTCAGCTACCGGCTGGCGGCTGTTTTAGTGTAAAGAAAATCCAGGATTTATAAAAGAAGTTGAAAAGAAGAAAGTGTGCATTGAGTAATAACTAGATGAAACAAGAGTAAGTCCCATATATGCTAAAGAGTTTAGCTAAACGTATCCTGAATACCGATCTGTTGCAGCAGAAAAATTTCTTAACTTTCATGGAGAGGATGCAATACNAAACGTATCCTGAATACCGATCTGTTGCAGCAGAAAAATTTCTTAACTTTCATGGAGAGGATGCAATACACTTGCCTTCCTACAGAGGGATCTATGTTAATTATGTATCTGTTTTTCAGGTTCTTTTCGCGATACTGATCCGATTAAGGCTATATACGAGATTTGGTTAGGTCTCCTATTTAGCAGAGTAATCAAAACCACAAATGAGTGCGAATTTCTAGCGAAAACTTTTAATAATTGTTTATATATGCAGCAGATGAGTGAAAATAAGATTTTATACATAAAACACGAAGATGTTTTGCCTTTTAGCAAGGTATCTTTTAGAAATGGTCTCGTATAGCAAATTGGCGGCACGCCTACATATTGAACTAGAGCTGTGAAAGGAATACGTAAAATTGTCACGTTTTTTTGGAGGTTTAGCGGATGTTTAACCGTTTGAGAGGAAACGGATATGTACTTTCTCCACTGAATGATTGGAACGTGAGCGCAAAGTATTGATTACGCGCAATAAAACCTTTTGCAGTATAAAGTTGAACAAAAAATGTAGAATGCTCACGAGAAGCATCTGTTATCTGCAAAAGAAAAGGTGATTACCGGTTCAATATGGGACTCGAAGGTTTTTAGGGATTTAGTTGCAGACAATTCAGCTTTCCCACACTACTCATACATCCTACTGCAGTTCATCTTATTGGGTTATTGCAAATGAAACCCGGGCATAAATCAAATCATTTTTTATTAGAAGCTTGCTGATGATATCGTTATATGAACTCCCGGCGGGGATGATGATCCGACTTTTATTAAAGCGATATGCATATTGCCTTCATGCTTAGAAGCATTTTCTGCATAATGACGAGAAAACTGAAGAATATAAACTATATGATTTTGTACATATCGTGTTGCAAAATTCTCAAAGCTGTATTGCCATATCTATGAATATACATAGCCCTCATTCATGACCATGTAATAAAATAGTAAACAACCAAACTAAAATCCTGCCCACTCCGAATAAAGCTTTCATAAAAAGTTGCCCGCTAACCTTTGTTCATTTGAGTAAGTCAGTAAACAAAAAATAGGGCATCAGTTCCATCCAAAACTTTTCCTTTTAATCAGTAGCTCTGTTTTGTACTGACTAATTTGAGGATCCCAAATGCACAACAAAAAAGCATAAAACTGAACAACATTTTGAATGGGGCAAGCAGACGCACATCCAGGACGATTGGGAGTTGCGTTGTTGATTCATCAACCGAACATTTTCAAGGCAAACGTGATTTTACTAAAAAAAACGTGCTTTTACTTTTACTTGTGTTTTTATCGGATCACTTTGGTTTTCATAGATCTAACCAAGAAACAAAGAGAATTGTCGTAGGTTGTGCCGGGCAAGTTTGCCTTCCAGAGGTACTCATTAATATTCAATTTGCATTTTTATGATATGAGTTAGCAAATTAGTTTATGAATAACTCAACCCATACAGAGACTTTTTTCCATACACGCTAAATTAGTTCAGTAGTGCTTATCTGTGATGATAATAATATAATGACGCTGTCTCAGTCTGGCACATCACTCCAAATCTCGATTCATTATGCAAGGAAAGTCGTCCCTTATCACTATCACTGTGGTCGTGG
>JAAXOA010001080.1:0-17517 GCA_036561885.1 Salina celebensis
AAAAAAATATTTAGTCTTCTACTCTCTACAGGTATTTCCAGGGTCCATGGGTTTTTTTCTGGTTGATGATGTTCAAAGAAGTGTTACTGTTCGTAACATCAGCCATTTTTCCGTTTTAAAAACATGCTCACGCATTTCAAGTATCTAAGCACGATTCACAAACGAAGAGGAATATTAGCATCACCATCACGTCTTTTGGTTCCATGATTATTACTATTATTATCATGTAGGGGCACCTACTCCCAAGCAACAAGTGCCTGACTAGACAAACTTGTACCAGAGAGTATAATCTTAAGCGATGTAATGAAGCTGAAGAGAGAAGAAGCAGTTTTTTATCAAGGATAAAATCGGTGGAAAGAAATAATGATCATCGCCATCACAGTTTTTTTTATGCTTTATCCTCATCTTCTCCCTTACTGAAACACGCCGTCGTAATGATAATCCTAACTCCGACTGGCCAACCAAAAAAACATGCATTCTCCAAAATAGGTTCTGTTACCACTTTCCTCCAAGCCGAAATAAAAAACCACTAGGTGCAAAGAATCATGAGGAGATTCCTCTCAATTTTGTAATACACCTAGCTGCATGCTCACAAAAATTCAACTTTGTGAGTAATACCTGTTGAAATGATCATGAAATGGACACAGGGAAAAAATCTTGGATGCGGGTAAGAGTGAACAAAAAATATATAGGGGATGATATACCTGCAGAATCACCATCTTGTACCTCTATGCAATATGAAACAACATTGGTTCTTGGACTGGACATAAGTATGGCTGAAAAAAATGTAAGTGCTTTCCATCAATGATACAATGTTGCATGATAAGCGCTTAGGATTTCTTGTAAAATGTGTTTTCTCTCTCTCCCTTTTCAAAAACGACAAATTATACAAGATGACTAGTGCAAAGGGGTGGGAAATGAGTAAACGTATGAGGTAGTATGACTAGCTAAATATTTTCTTTAAACTTGCTTTCATAGTTGTACCATTTCAGTATGTAATACTTACAATCGTTCTCAATTATACACCCAGAGGCCAAATGCATTCCTCGGACATTGAAAAAAAACGTATGAAACTCCTCTATCCAACTTTGTTTTCCATTTAAGCCATTTTTACCATTTGTAAGAGAGATGGTTTTGCATTTAAAAGATGATGTAGTCTATCTATATCTGCGTTTTGTTAAGAAACCTTCTAGTCTCTGTGCCACGACCAACGCAGCATGCTTACATGAAGTATTTCAACTTTCAGCTCATCTTTTCTTTCTCAAGTCAACGATATGGATTTAAAAGTTTTTATACCAATTCTTTTAAAAAATTCTTTTGTACAATTTGCCGCTTCGCAGTGTCGTTTTCATTAAATTATCATTTTCTCGTTGCTTTTGTTCGTAAAAATATATATATATCGTGTAGTGCTCTATTACAAGATTGATAGATTGAACCAAGATACCAAACAAGAGATATATTTAAAATGACAAAAAAATCGCCAAGCCAGTTTACTGCGATTTTTAAATCTCCAAATCTGAGCAAGATTTACATTCCTTCTCCATTTCCATTTTTATTATTATTGGCAAGTCACTCATATGAGGATAATCCGAGATGTAGTTTGCCGTCAAACTTTTTCTGGTATGCTAGGTCACTACCTCTAAGGTAAACCAATTTAAAAGAATGACTGATCTATGAAAATGTCGTGTGAGTCTACTACTACCGCTTCATCGCATCGATACCCCCTTAGATATGGTGTAATGCAATTTTCCGCAGCTATTCTTAAGGTCGACTGCACTTTAAAAACTGATCATTTTTCTTCCCATTGTGATCACATTATCTTTTTTTCTTCTTCTATTATAGCATAATGATATTATGAACGATGTTGTGATATTATTTTAAGTGCACAATAGGTTTGTGTACTCAAAACAAGACACACACACCTTTGATTCTTGTGTCGGCAAAAGTCCATTCTTGTGCTTTTTGCCTTCCTGCCTCATTCAGTCAATCAGTAAAAGGAGCAGGTCATTCGCTAAAGGAAACACCGTTTCTTCCCCAGGATCTCTTAGAGATTACGACAGCAGCGATAAGATGACTGTTGAGCACTTACGCATTACGTCCACATGAATGACATGAGAGATCCCTCACAGTGGGTACGGGTGTCATGAAGAGTCTTTTTTTCTTGAAGTTGTGGAAAGAAAACTGTGGTCGAATTTTAGTCAAACCAAAGGACAAAATCTCAAAGTACCGATGAGCAACAACAATAACGATTGCACTTATAAATGGAAAAAAATGTATGGATCAAAGAGGCAAGTTAGTATAAACAAACAAACAAAACACAAGAAGATTTAAGGTAAAACAGAGGACCGATCCTTTAGGACTCCACGCACATTTTTTTTTCGCTTATTCTGAATGACGCTGGCCTATGAGTTGATGTAGGAAAGGGGAAAAGAACAACAAACTGGAAAAGGACGTCAACTTTAATCTTCTTTATGTGTAGTCAGCAGAACGGAAAAAGTTCTTCAAACATGATAGTTCCTAAGACGGTTTACTCTTCGATAAGTTTGTTTAACTAACCATATTATTGCTATTATATGACAAAGGAATGTGTGTGTATTGCTTCCTTGAGTCTTGCACACACAGAAACACGCACCTTTCGACTGCATTAATCTTTCGATGGATATCGTCATCACTGTTGGCACAATCAAATACGACAGGACGTGGAGGTAAACCACACGAAAACGGAATCCATTCAGACTTATGAAACGATACGGGTTGAACGTTTTGTCGACAGAAAAAAAAACGGCAGGGAGGCGTCTCTGCCAAAATATTTACATGAAATGACATGTCAAACTCCAAACATGCCTTTTTTTTACTGAAACATGAATCCCGAGTCTGCCAGATTTAACAATTAAAGAGAAGGAAACCCCGACCTATTTTGCTAATATGACCGCTCCTGTAGCCACTGCTTCATTCAAATCTCTCCTGACTAGACTTAGATTAAAGTGATGATGAAACCGAAAAAAAAAACGCAAGCCATGACTCCATCATGCTTCCGAATATTTTGACACTGTGTGCAAACAAGCGACTACCTTTTTTTATTTGCATTATAATTTTTATAAGAAGTTTGGGTGGAAACCCTACTGAGGTCAATTAATGCGGCGCCAATTACTCGTTTTATAAAAAAATGCATCATCGTCTCCATTGAGATTTTCGGATTAGTTTTAACCTGTATGTAGGTGTTCAAGAGGGGCCGAGTCAAAAGCCAAGAGGATTTGTTTAATTAGGCTCTTTATACAAAAGAAAGGTACTAGACAACTAATACCACCACAAACAATAAAGGACACGATAATCGTTTTTCTTTTTTCTCCGCAATCAACTCTTAGGTGAGTAAAGCTTCATAGTCTCCAGTGGGAAGAGGAGGAAAAAAACTCAAGACTTTCTATGGTTCACACGATGTCCACGAAAAAATGACGAGAGAGCAGTAAATCATAAAAGAAGGAAGACACCATGCTTGAAGAATGAAAGGCATTATCCATAATTGCCCGCAGTCATATAGCGCAACAATGTAAATAAATGTAAACAATGACAGATCAGAGAATCATACTTGACAAAACCCCACAGACAATCTTCTAATGCATAATACCGGAAGAAGAAGTTGACTCTCATCATACCGTTGACAAATTTGATTTTTTTTTCAACTTCATACTGAGATTTATGTCTGATGTATTTACTCTAAACGAAGTAAAACTGCATTTTGAGATTGTTTTTCACGACAACACACACTTCCGATGTCATCTTGTGCCACACAAGATGATGAGATGACTTACGGCTTATAAAATTTAATGGCAGGACTGTGAAGCAGTTGTAAAACCATGTCAACTAATAATACTTTTACAGCGTTGAAATAAACGATGCATTTTTCTTAAAATTAGAAGATTGAGAAGATGTGCAAAGATGAAAAAGTTTTATAACTTTTATATATTTTTAACAAAAAAAGGTAACAAGAGTGTAATAAAAAGTTCCATCACTTGAAGACACATTCAGTAATGTTCTCACCAAGAGGTTTACTCCAAAGGTGAGAAAATCGTCCATTACGAGAAGAATGTTGAAACAAGTAAAAGGTTGTGTAACTTATAAAAGTGGGCTTATCAGAAAGAAAACTAACTTTTTGGCAGGTAAAGTTAGGAGATATTATGGGAGACGAGCCTTTGAGTCTTGTCCGGTGTGGTTGATGACATGATAGCATTTTTCCTTAACTGATTAAGGACGTTCCCACGCCTTTCTCACTGTATTTTGGCAAATTTATTGAACCTTTGATTTAGTAGAAAAAAAAATTCTTTGGCTTTTTTTGTTTCCCCTATTGATTTCATATGAGACACCTTTTTCTTAGTATTTGTGGGGCGCTGTTTGTTGGTGGTGGAAACGCAACATGATAAACATTTTGTGCTACTTGCTGTGAAACAGGTAAATATTTTTTCTTGGTCGTCTTTGTCTTTTGTCATCCAACCTGTTGATGGTTAATCCATTGGCTTGTTTAAGTTAGCTCACAGCAAGCAGCACCCAACAAATCTCTACAATATTTGGACAAGTTGAGAAAAAAAGGATGCCTATCAAGGGAGTCTCGTTTAGATCAAACGGAGAGTATCAAAATCAGTTTTGTAGACGGTTGAGTAGACAGGAGCAGATGAGACGAAGAAATAAAAGGCCATTTTAAAAATAAATGTCCAGTTTGCAGAGGTGGGAAAAATTCTAATGTAGTCATGAATTCTTTTTACTAAGACTAAAAACGTTGTCTGGATGAAGTCCGTAAAGGAGTAAGCGACATGATCATACTGATATTGACTGTATTCCTTTGGAGCTATAATCTTTATTTACCTTTGTTTATGCATAAGTAATAGATGCCTGTTATGATACTCTATTACCCCTAATGGCATATCTTTTACCATAGATACCGAGCTAGTTTAGAGTCTTCTAAGGACAACAGGCACATTCCATGGTTTTTTTTAAGAGCTACTTCGGTCCCATGGAAGCTTGATGAACTTTATTTAGTGGGGAAGTGAAACTCCACATTTTTATCTGACTCTTCCCATGACCACTTATAACACCAAAAAAGTTTTGACTTGCAGGTTGCACCGTCATGCAAGCATGTTAGTATATTTAAGGAGAACACGCATCTCACTGACTCTTATCGTCATCTCACCTTTTATAATATGATACCTTTTCCTCTTTTCATTATAATCACACACGTAATATCCTTATAAGCATATTATATTAATATCTTTAAGAACAACTATGCACCCAAGTATGTGTGTGTGCCTTTTCATCTCTTTTATGCTTTAGCTCCTCCGACACGCATCACTCGATCCTATTGTGTGCTGAAAGCAAACCACGCAGCGATATTATATATATTTTTTCTCTTCTACAAGGATGTTTATATTGTATTTTAAGGAAAATGAGGAGGGACGACGGTGAAAAGGAGTAAGAGGCTAGATCTGAAAAAAAAATCTATCTGTAAAAGAGAAGGAACCCCCCAGGTTTGAATGTTACTTGTGTGTTCTCGTCGCCTTCAGAGAAACACGAGCACTGACAAATAATTTAATGTAAAATGGTTTATGAATTAACTATCTAATACCTTGTTTAATTTACACGCTTCTTACACATCATAACAACAGAATAGTATCTTGTATTATATAAAAAAAGCCAGTCTTTCATACCAGCCTTCCTCCTTTTCTCCTTGTCTACACGAAGATAAAAAAGAATCCTTTTCCTTTGTGGTTATGCATGCGTAACTGGATTTGCTCTGAGATTTATACACACTGATGATAATATTTATACTTTTTTGTATTGTTTACATGCAAATGAGCGAGTATTTATAGCAGAGTAGAAAAATAAAATTTCACCGCATCATTTTTGTTGACATTACAGCTAGCTAAGCTAAATTTATGTTTCATTTTACAGCTAGATTCATTCTAAGGTGGACTAGTCAAGGTAAGTGAAGAAACCGTTTTGATATTGTCTCGTTGGCGTACTCAGTCTCAAGATCTAGATGATAGATGAACTGTTGGATCAAGTGATGTATGGGTTTTTAAGTGGTATCATTATCATCATAATGATCACCATGAACAACAACAGAATTTTTTTTGTCAAATCTTCTCGTGCGCTCGATCCTTTTTTATCCTGACTCTGATCATTTTTCAATTTAAAATGTGCTCCTACAGCTTCCAAAATCTATTGGGTCTCTGTTGAAAGGTTATGAGTTTGGTAAGCAGGAGAAAAAAAAAAGTCGAGTGATTTTTTACAAGTCTTTCTACATCAATATGGACAATATGTATGAGGATCTTCTGGTGCAGTCAATTTGACTGTTTGGACAGAGAATAAAAAGGAGAGAGATTGGAAAGATGTGATAAACCTACTGTAAAACTACAACAGAACCACATTATTGCTCACAATTTCTTAAACCTCAAAAAGCTGTGAACACACTAAAGACAAACTGGAAAAACGAACAATCAATGAAGGTGCAATAATCGTAATTCTTATTTTCTGACTTGACTCTTTCTGTCTTGTCTTGTGTTCTTGTCCCGTCCTGTTGTTCCTTTTGATTGTCCATCCATCCATTGAAATTCTTATATTTTATAATGCTACTCGTTTAAGTGACTTTTTCGTCGTCTTTTTAACAGAAAACCCCATTCAATGCTCACTCTTGTTGATGTTTCCCACGCTCCAAGAAAACGATATTGAGGTTGCCTCTCGAAAGGGAATTTTTGGGATCTTCTCTGATTTTTTTCTTCTTCCTACCTCTTCACTATCTTCTTGTCGTTTTTTTTGTTTTGCGTCTAATATCACCATTGTAAATTTCCTCTTGTTGTGTATAGCCGTACAAAAAAAGGACGGTCAAGACAAGATCGGATGGCAGAAGACCTTCAAACAAAAACACAGAGAAAACGGCACCCAACAATTCTATGTTGACTTTTACAGGTAAAAACGGACTTGTGTTTGTTTGAAGACAAGCTGTCAACTACAATAAAACAACGCAGCGCGACTACTACAACAAAAACACCAAAGATCAACCTTTGCTTCTGTCCTCAACACAAAAAAACTCGGACATATTTCTCCTAACTATGTTGGTGGTGTGGGTGCTTGATGAGTCTCATGATGATGATGACTATGATGAGCATCATCATCCTAATTATACGGATAATATAAGCGTTTCTTTTTTCAACGAACAAAAAGGATATATTACAGTGGATAGGATAAAAGTCAACGTGCATCTTTACAGGAAAGCGTTTTCACACCGTTCTGTGGGAAAACGTTCCACGTGTTACGCAAAACAATGATAGGACAATAAAAAATCAAAATCAAAAGGGATTCAATGCGAGGCTCCAAAGGAAAAATGTGCTTTCTTGTACTTATTATCATTGCCATCATGATGACGATGATTATCGAAACTGTTGTAAACAACGGTAACAAAACAGAGGAAACTCATATTGGACCAACAAATCATTCCAAGCTTGGGTGGAAACTTGTGATTTTTTCCCCTCATATTGCTCTTGAAGAATCATACTAATTTCATGATGATCGATTTCTAGACCTGTGGCCTCCCGAATTGAGCAAGGAGTTTGTCATCTTGCTACTGCATTTATGGCTCATGGAATGAACGCTAAAAACCAATTATATTTATTTTACAACCTTCACTTTTGTCCATGCTGTCCGACCACGTTGTAAACTGATTATAGATTATTTTATATTATTGCTTCAACATTATTGCTCCCAGTTGTTTCCCACACTTTTACTTGCAGTGTACATCTCCGCCAAAACATCAAATCATTTTCACCACTGGTGTTTATGCAAAACCAATACACAGGAGTAAAATGTTTGCATGACAGAATTTTGATGGTTTTTTTTATTATAGAGAAAATGCTACGGTTTTGGTAATGGTTTCTTGTCTCTTTAACATGTTTCGTATTAGAGTTACTCAAATACGCTTTTTTTTTCTTTAAAAAAAAAGATGAGGTGAAGATGATAATGTTTTTTTCTGTTTGTTATTACAAGCTTGGATTGAGAAGTATGGAACACGACATTTCTCTGAGTCTGTGGTCTAAAATCTTGAAAATGATATAATAAATACCATGTAATACGATGTAATACTCATCCATTAAAAGAAAGATGGTAAGATAGAGTGAGACAAGATGAAAACTGTCCACTTGACTCATATCCATTGAGTAAGTGTAATTATACTTTAAATATATAAAAAACGTCTTGTGGATTAGTCCAATCCTGCATCTATTGTTCACTTGAGTGCTTGTGCGTTTTTTTACGTTAATGCTAGATAAGCACAAGGCATGTCAACCGATATTACATATATCCCTTGTTATTATTAATAACATTTTTTTACTTGACATATAGACTTGAGTTATTTTCTTGGTGGATCAATAACACATCCCCTGTCTGTCATGGAATCTTCTCCTGTTTACGTTTTAAATACCGAAATGCCCCTTTTTTCCTACAGATCTCTTGTACGCAACAGGAATGAATACAATGCTCATTCTTTTACGCTTATCAGTTGAAAAAGGAAATCTGTGGAAACGTCATTTCTAATCAGTACTCTTAATTCAGTCATGGTCCACCGAAAATTGTTATTAACCCAAAGCCTACTGAGAAGGTTACTGGACAAAACCGTTTCTAGTGGTGTCTCAAAGGAGCTGATATGGATTGCATATTCTTCAGATAAATGTAAAATGTTGGTTCCGGTATGATACTAACTGATTGACTGGAAGTGACGTCATTAAGCGTAGGAAGAATGATAAAAAAATGTGGAAGAATTTTGGAATTTTTTCACGTGGATTTTTGTTTAAAGCACAAGAGAGAAAAAAAAACTCATTTGGCAAAATGGATTTTTTGTTCTCTTTTAGAGTGTCTGAAGGTATGATTAAAAGAAATTAGAAATGATGCATTGTGAAAGAATGTGTTTGTATTGTTAGCATGAAGACAAAATGTTATCTTTGAGTAAAATAAAACTGTCGAGGAGAATAAAGAATGAGATAGGAAATGATAAGGGGTTTTGAACTTGACTTATTGACAGCCTGACACTAATAACTCTCAAACGTCATCTTTCTAGTAATCATTTAAACTTGTATTCTGGCGAAATATGAATAAAAAAGCGTGAAGTGTTTTGAAACGGTTTAGGAAACTCCTACAGAATGGGGTTTTGTTAAATACACTTTGCAATTTAATTATGTTGATATTTGAAATTTCAAACCTGAGTCATTAGACGATCAGCACCAGTTCCTTCTTCATCTCTAAAGATAATATCCTGATTGTAGTTTGGCACAAGATTTTTAAACTTATGATCTTTCCTCGTAATCCTGCCCTCCGTAAATCCCGATGCAGACAAAGTATTTTCAGGAACGTTTGGAACGTGTTGCTTGTAAACTAGTGGGGTTAACTTTCTTGGCGCCCTTCGACGTCCAGCGCCACGTCCTGGGCCACAAGCTGAAGCCGAACCGGTAATAAGGAAAAGGACGAATACAAAGAGGAGCACTTTAATGAGTCCGCCATAACAACGGCTCCTGCTCCGAAAACTGTTTCCAACGATATTAAAGCGGCGAGAGAGTGACGACATAACGGAATTCCACACAAGTCCTCTTCCATGAGAAACCGTACCATTTTCCAAACTCAAATGATGATTGCATTCTATACTGTACAGGGACTGGGAACTAATGCTGGTCAAACTATTAAATTTATTGCTATCACCTAGTAAACTTGTATTTCGCTGAGAGTGATTCTCAGGAGTGTTGAAATTTGAGATGTTATGGAGAGGCAAGCAAGAACATGATGGAAACTTGGTTTTCAACGAAGACACGGCGAAAGTTGGACCGGAGACACAGTGGTTGCGCATTCCCCCAGACTTTGTTTCTCTTCGAAATCGGGTTTCCGTGTGGTCATTACAACCACAGCCGCCCGTGCAACTGCTCCCCACCTCCATTTTGATATCTTCACTTGAAACTACTTGACTAATTCTTTTGTCTATGGCTTTCGAGTTAACTTCCGAATACGACGGATATCTGTGGTGACTATGAGTTTGATCTTGCTTTCCTACCAACCGCTGTCTTAAAAAACTCAACAGAATTCGACGTGGATATAAACTACCCACATCATTGGAATGAGATTCAGATATACTAATGGAACTCGTTAAAGGGCACATTCTAAGTTGCCTTGATTGCTCCGTCGTAACAATAGTGTCTTTCTTATCACCCATCACACTTTTTGCACAATTTCCCACTGCGACACGCATGACATCCACAACTCTTGGACCAGGTAAAAATGTAGCAAGAAAGACAAAAAAACTCGTCACATTGGACAACGATTAGGGAAACTAATAGCAATTATTTCACGTAATTATTTAACACTTGAGAAATAATTGCTTGTTTATTTTGTTACAATGATAATAATTCATGCGGCATGATACATATTGAATGTATGTATACATAAAACGATCTCTATTTATATATCCGTATTAAAAATATAACTGATTCCCTTGCATGAACACGAGACAGTGAGATGAGACACAAACACGACCACCGCACTGACACGACTTGCAGCTTCAAAGTGAAGATGAAAAGTAAGGGCAATACGATCTGACCAAGAGGTTTAAGTCATTTAATGGGCTCATTGAGAGCATCACAGTGATATATTTGAATGAATGACTGGACCAGTGTCACTGTCACTTGCGCAAAAGAATAGGATACGAATTAAGTGGAGTGACTTCAAGAGGATAATGTGTGTGCATACTTCTGAAACAATCTGCAGTCTCTGAAGACGAATCACCTACACAACCTCATATACCACTATATGACAGCTCCTGCAACTTCACACTATAATATTTTTTTGCCTACCTTTTTTCTTATCCTTCTCACCTTGCTTCAGCATGCCTTTACTATCCATCAAAATCGTCTAGAGTAATCATCTACACGTTTTTCTATCTCTTCTGGCGCAGATATCTGTTGTATGTATGTATTTTGAAAACGGGCGAGTTACATGGTTTTTCCTATACACTCGGCGTATCATTACACAAACTCACATTATACCCCAAAAACCTAAAAACAAGGACTGTGTGTCTTGAGCAGCTCCTGTACGGAGAACTTTTATTAAAGTATCGCCAAGAGTAGGATAGATAAGCAGTAGGGATCCTATAGTGCTTGGTGTCAGTCCACCATTTCCATTTTCAGAGATGCTTCACTCATAGCAGTCAAGTAAATGCCATTATAAACACCAGGTAAAGCTCGTCTCTCTCTGCCCGTTTTTCTCTATTATCTATCAGTGTAATAAAATTCTGACGAAGAAGATGAGGAAAAAAAATCCAGCATAGAAGACAACGTCTGCAAGAACCTCAACAATGTAGTATGACATGGAATGAGGCTCTGGCTAGAGAATTCCTGTAAAAGATATCATACAAATTTACCAATAACTAGACATATTATAAGCTATTTTATCTCATCCTCAGAAGAGGTGGGTAAATATCACCGTCAATCTCATCAGCATTCTCCTACGAACAAACAAAGTCTTCGAGACCACCACCGCCACCTTCGACTCAATTACAAAATGTGACTTGTATTACACATAAAAATCAAGTCTCATCACACACATTTCGCTTTTCGGTGTCTTTCCTGTTCCTCTCCAAATATGTATGGCTGTCGGGAATGATGACAGTGCAGCAAAACGCTAAAGCATAAAAAAATCTCATGCATAACCATAAAGAAAGTTCTGAATTTGCATCAACAGCTAATACATTAAAAAACCGTATTTGTTCATTTTCATGGTCTCATTAGTATAACATTTATGATCTCTTGTATGCAATAGACTAATGAATATTATGGAATATATGATTAGTGGTGCTGTAAAAAAAGAATTGTTTTCGGATGAACCTCCTCATGATGCAGTTGATGATGATCCGCTGGCACAACAACTTTTGACTCTTTCAAGTTCCTTTTTTCTTGATTCTCTGCGCGAAGGCATTCTTTTCCTTTCAAATCTGTAATAATATTTATACCCCGGCAAGATGTTTCTTTAGTGCAAAAGGAAAAAAGAGGAAAACAAGGAGGAGAAGGTAAAACTGAGAATAAAAGAAGAAGGATCTTCCTTGGAGAAAAACCGAGAACAAGTATAAAAGAACACCAACGATAACACCACCACCACGGGATGGCTTAGGTGCTCGTCTCATGCAGCCTTCCAAAAAAGATTTCTTACATAAAGGTGTGTTTGTGTGTGTGTCTGTGTGCATCTCCTCTTCTCAATAAGATTTGTACAGAAAGTCAAAATATTATAATAATTTATTTTCAATCGTGCCTCAACGCAGCTGCATGTATTGGATAGACCAAAGAGGAAAAAAATCTCATTGTCAAAAAATGGATACATGTTAAGTGGTGATGATACCAAAATGTAATGTTACGTATCAGAGAAGATACCGCTTCGCGTTGAAAAATCTCTATTGAAAAGAAAAGGTTTCCATCCAAATGAGCATCTCATCTCGTGTTCATAATACGCAAACACAAACTGAATCTTCTCTTCTTGTGGGCAAACAGGGTAAAGATTTTGACTGGTCTTTTCAAACCTGGTTTGTCACGATTCATTCTACATTACAAAAGGTAACAAACACGGAGAAGTGTTGCTTCCCGATACCTTTTTGTTGTTTGAAGGCACGAAGTTATGTTGGTGGTAGGTTGTGGTGGTGGTGCAACAAGTTGTAATACAATTATAACAAAAAAATATATAGCAGCTCAAATATACAGTATTGCTTTTACCAAAATACCTACACGGGTAGGAAAATTTAAAACAACGAAGAGCGATGAAGTAGCTTTATAAGAGTCTACTTTACATTGAAAGTCATGATCATATTTTCTCTCACACAGTTTCACAGAGATGTGTGTATTCAGATGCATGAAGAATTAATAAAATGTGTTTGGTTCAAGAAGGTGCCTGAGCGAGGGAGCTTTTTTTTATAGCTCAAACAAATCACAAGTGTTATCAAGATGATAATACTCTTGTTGTACAAAGTGGACAAGGAATAATAACGATAATGGAGGATGACTTCTTAAGAAAGAATGAAAAATTTGGTGAATGCTACCTGACCTGAGACTTTTTTTTCTAGGAGACTGAGTATCATGCAAAATGACAAACGAAAGTGTTATTCTTCAAGGTAAAAATGGACCTGCTCACTAATTACATGGAGGAAACAAATTGTCTATATCAGCACAACATGACATTTATTTGTGAAAATTAGTTTGGTTTAAAGGTCATCGGGAGAGCCGCATTTCATTTGAAAACAAAACCGCATCTGTTTTTCCTGTTTATCTTGCGTACTAAGGAGTGTGCAATGCTAATATTTTCCGCAATAAAATTTTGGCCCGAGCGCATGATTTATTACGTGTTATTACTGAACAAATACCTACATTGAAGATAAACTTGGGTGCTCAGTCATTTGTATCTGATTTTACACTCGTAGTTGATGACCTCCTTTGTATGATAATTTTATTGGGGTATCCAAATCATTTGCAGAGAAAAATAAAAATATATGACCATATTTGCATTTAAAACAAACCTTGCATGTTTTTAAAATAAATTCAATCAGCTTTCTCCATCAAACAACTTTGTAGTCTAGTTCTGAATCAGTAACTCAATTGAAATCATACTCGCTGTAAGGGGCTTTTGTGAAGGACATTGACTTTTTGTTTGCTGTTTTTTACTTCCACAAAATGAAAGAGGTGTATGACACGTCCGTTAAAAGACAGTAAACCATGTGCAACTTTCTTCTCCTTGATTCATAATGAGTCCATGATGTTTATCAGTGTCTGGAAAATCGAGTTTGATACAGGTTCTTACATAAAATCCTTATCTTATAGTCCTCTAAAAGATGTGATTGCATCTGGAGCGCTCTATAAAAAAATTTCCAAAATTTAAGCCGAATGTAGACTTTTCAATCATCGCGTCCATAGCTACCTCAACAAGGCTTTTTCCCAACCAGATGCTGATTACTTTTTGTTACAGTTTTGTTCCAGGTCGCACAAGAATACGCTTCGGCGTCTAATGCACATTAAAAATCACGAAACGTTCATGTGTAATAACTTTTCATGCTTCCTAAATACAAAGAACTTGTTTCATAGACGTTCATTTTGTATGTAAATACATACAGTATATATTATGCATCAATTAAGTAGCGGATTTGGATGTAAGATTTGTCTGTCAGTCTATGGCGCAATATGTTTGCAATGTCTCTGACTCATTTCAATGGTTAGATCTCATACTAATGTACTATATGCCAATGTTACACCGATTTTCGATATGGATATGAATCCAAGTTCAATGCAAGAGAATAAACAGTTTCAGCTTACTATAAGTACCGATGGGATATATGTACATCTGGGCAAATATTTATCGGTAACCTCTCGTGCCAATGTATTGCTACAGACAGTCCATGTGCATTTCGGTTTCCATTTGTTATGCCGTTTACTGAATCTGTAAGATTCCATGAAGTAAGCTATCCTAACGTAAGTTAACCTTAGTGGAGACATGTATAACGACAAGATCATGAGCGCCCAATGCCAACTGGATAGCGTCATTCTAAGTTACAAGAATTTGGTGGTTTGGGTACTTGTTGAGTGACATTTGGCAATTCAAGACTGTTTCTGGCATATGTTTTAATGCAGCTTTCTTGAGTTGTACTACGACAGTTTACTCCCATGATTTATGCCGTTTAAGCAAAACCTAAATATAGTCAGCAAACAGCCGTGGATTTAGCTCAAACCAACTGTTTCAAAGATAATGAAAGTTCTCAAACATTTTACCTAAATCAATTGGTTTTGTCGGACTGTTTTTTTAGAAAGGTCGGGTTATATTAATTATGTGTAATATATGAATATAACTTGGTTAGAATTACCACTGTCGCAAAATATAGTCTGGTTTGACAAAATCCGTGACCAATATTAATAGAAACGTTTTGAAAACAAATCTCTGATTTGCCTCAGATATTTTAGAATTGTTCCTTGAATCTAAAGCATGAAACAAGATGAAAACGCTGGCCAATAGTACCGACAGTGTTTAAACGATTTTCAACATTAAAGAATTTACTCACCACGTTTTGTTTACGCATGCCTCTTTTTGAAATATTTTTGCAAGATTTTTGTTAGTCATGCGGCAACCATTGTAGTAATGTATTTTTATTATCACACAAGGGAGCTCCAAGACATTAGTGTTTTCTTATTTGAAACTAATTGTAATAAGCACGATTTGATAATAAAAATGGAAGTATTACGTGTGTGGTAGACTTTTCTTGTCATCATAAAACCCGTCAACCATCAATGGTTATGTATCGTATCGCTCATGGGGTTTGCCTCTATGAATATTAGTATAGGCTCTTGTGCAGAGTTCCTCGCTGTGTGAACTGCATCAATATTAGCCAGCTAATAAATTATGTCACAAAGACTACCTGCATTGAAGATGTCAGTGCAATAAATAAACCTTTTTGTCATCTATTAATTTCTGGTGTTTACAAGATAATAAATTCTTCACCGTGAGAAAAAGATGGCCAGTGAGGCTTTTCCAACATTTCTGGCTCTGTGCTCATACAGGCATGAATGAAAGAGGACATCCTTTCCCCTTAAACTCACATAATAAAATACAACTGACCAGTAAAACTCGCTTCTAAAATGCCTCAACAATATGGGACACAGAGTTGTCTTTAGAGTGATGTTGAGATGTGGAAGGAAGCATGTCTCAGGATCACTAGAGTCTTATGCATTTTGTATCCTTATCTCATCAAAGTTGGTTAAATGTGCTTCAGGGAAAGCGTGAGCTGCTTGGATGCATGTAAAACAGAGACTTGAAGGGATAGAGGCGTAGGAATCCTAAATGGGTTTCTGTTCAACGGCGTCATACCTAAAAAATCTTTTAATGAAAAAAGACTTTAAAACCCATCAATTAAAAGTTGCTTGTCTGAAGCTAAAATGTTCAGCAAATTGAAATGTTTATAGCGGAATATCTCAGGAAAGGATTGCTGAAGTAAAAATGAAGTGCTAATCGAAAACAATTTGCAAGATGAATGGATCTGTTGTGATATGACGAGCAATCGATATTCTCGCTGTATGTAGTAGTTCTGTTATAAAGTTATTCTGGAAGTGCAATTCCTCCTATTTACATTAGTCATTGGCAGTGGCAGTACACCTTCACATTACCTTGATTCAATATTGGAATGTCTGTGGTAATTTAATTGCAAAAACTTGAGTTTACGTCTGTATGAGTTTTCAATGATTTTCTATTTATTGATTTGTAATAATAGTTTAAGTAACTTTGAAATAATAAACATTTCATGCGTTATTCATTGACTCTGCTACGATTATCTAATCTGTTTGTGCAAATAACTGGTTTCACTGCTAATATGTTTGATGCACCATTGCGGGCACAATTGTCATTATTTCGAAACTTCCAAGTTGCATGATGTTTGGAAGATATCAGTTGGACAATGCAATGGAAACTTGTGGCACAGTGTATGATTGAAAACCGACTGCGTCTTGACGAGAAGCGCTATACACCATTTATATTCACATTTGCATTTTTTTGTAGCAAGAATGAAATTGTATCCAACGTTTTCTAGCTATGTGCATGTTAATACATAACAGAACTGTAAAAAGTAAATCAGTTGTCATCTTGTCCTAAATTTTTACTCCATTTCCGAGAAGCGTTATGTGTGCGTGTAATCGATTCCTCATCTTTAACTAAACTGCACAACAACCAAAAAATCTAATCATTGTGCAGCCGCGCGGCCTTAAGCAATTCTTTATGTAGGGCAAACAAAAAACTTTGCATGTATATTAAACTGACCTGGAATGTCCTACATTCCTGTATAAATTTTTCTGCATCGCGGTAATTTTCTTGAAGCATGAAGAAAAAGGAAAATGGTCTTCATGTATCTTTTAAGAGTGAAGAGGACAGTAAATGTAGTTCATTAGTTTTTCATCCTCATCTTGTGTACTTTCCCACTAAAAATATAACAATGATCGTTTAGCGGCCCTGTGAATAACAGTATGTTAGCAAGGTAAGCCCCAAAAATCTTGTAGTTTTCATGACGGTAAGGAAGAAGGAGGGTGGCGTAGTCTCTACTTTTTATGCTGATGGTTGGTTCTTTGTCGTTCAATTACGTGTTATTCATTCTACCTGCGCTGCATTTGCTGCCCCTCGCTCCGACATACAACTTGTACAAGAAAACGATCTAAATGCGTCTTTTGGTTTCAACGTGTGGTTGGTTTCAGAATGAGTGGTTTCATTTACCTGTCCACATGTTGGCCCAAACTGGTCGTGATTGGTTCATCGGGTAGCTCCATAGCTTGTGATGGGTGCGGCATCTCAAACTCTTTAATGCTTTGATAATATCAAATGCATGTTGCATGGCTGGGCGTTATGTAGACGCGTTTACAATAATTTTGCAGTACCAAGTGACAAAAATAAAGCTAATTCTAGCTAGTGGCAAGCTACAGTGTGAAGGACAAG
>JAAXOA010001081.1:0-17497 GCA_036561885.1 Salina celebensis
CATCTTTTCTTTTGGGCTGAAACTCAATCTAGAGAATATACAACACACAAAAGACCGAGTTGCAATTGGATGCGATAGAAAAATATAAAATGCAGAAAAAATCGATCAAGCAGTTTTTATATGTCTGCTTGCGTGTGTAATAATAAAAATATTAATCCTATACAAAAGCATCCTCTTGCATTATTTACAAGCATAACAAACATATATCACATGCATATTTATGTACCTAAAAATTTGTCGGCTGGTAGTGAGTTTTGCCTTTTTATGTAACTGTCAGACTCTCTGTATAGAACACATCTCAACGAGAAAAAAAAATCGGACGCTTGTTTTTTTTTATTCTGGTTTGCAATGAGTACCAAAGCTGCATGAACCGTTTCTAACGTTGTATTCTATCCGGATGCGTTGTACACTCACTTGCAGATCAGGATTTGAGACAAATTCTTAACGAAAATGATGCTCGCAAGCATCAAGGCATTTTAGTCCACTCACAGCTCTTTTTATTGCTACAACTGCTCTACTATTTTGTTTATACGGTCATCTCAATATAGCACCACTTTTGCTGATTGTTGTAGCAGCTTCTCTCTGCTCATCGTTGTAATCATTATAATCATCATGATCATTCCGAGTGTGTGGAGGAAACGTATGGAAGATTTCGTTGAGGGAGACATAAAATTGGAATGGAAAGGGAAATGAGCACATATTGTGTTGTTGTGAAACTACCAGATAGATAGAGAGATGAGATGGCATGCAATTTTATCCCATTTTGACGATTTTCTTTTTCTTCAACATTTTCATGAAGAGTTGGGCACGTACCAACAACCAAACAGTGGTATGTATTCACTCACAGACAGAGCGAGAGCCCAAAAAAAGGAGAGCATTAAAAAGCTACAAAGAACGAAGAGAAAAGAAAGAAAACTTGGCGAGTCTCTGTTCCAGAATGATGGTATGGCAAAGAGAGGAAAAAAACGAAAATTCATGTAAGCTCGCAGACTATTGAGCTGTGCATGCAAACCTCACAAAAACACACAAGAAAAAAAAGGAGAGGGTGAAAGAAATATATAATTTAGTGGATTCATGCAATCAGAAGAGATGCTGCCGAGTATGGAAACATATCTGGCAGACTTGTAAGCTTTTTCATTCCTCGTTGGTTTGAATTGAAAATTATTAGAGAGCAACGCACTGTTGTTTTATCAAACCATCCAGTACCTCCACAAAAACAAGTAGTGGTCTTTTGTGATATGTTGCATTCGTAAAAATCATTTTGATAAAGAGGATATTTTTTTATGTAATGTATGAGAGTGGTAGTGGTAGTGGTGATGGCAGCAAATCGTTATGATCAGAGTGGAACCGATAGTGAGTCAGAATCTTAGGGGACCTTTTTTCCTAAACACTGTTCTGTACAACTCGGTTATTACGACAAATATCGCATTCCCTCAAATCTTTATTCTTTAGTAGTTCACCACAGCTTCAACTGGGTTGGTCACAACTCCTGCAAAAAACAAAAAAGAAAAATCCAGATTGTCCTATTATTTTGTGTGTGAAACTATAAAAAGAATTTGTTTCTTGTTTGTTATGTTAATTTTCAGTTGAATGTTACCACTATGCTACAAAATACTAGCTGGTAATAAAAAGTTCTTAGAGAATCTCGCAGTGGTAGAGGTTATTTTTTATTGGAATTTTAGTACTTATTTTCTGTACAAGTTTGTGTGTTGTGAAGTTTTTATTTTTATTTGTTTTTTAAAAGTTTTGTGCTTGTTCTCGATTTTTTCCCTTTGGTTCTATATTTTTTAAAGTACATTAACTGTTGATAAATATTTATCATAGAAGTACTTCGTAGAAAATTAAGTACAGTGACAGCAGAATTAGATTGGAATAATTTGTGAAGTTTTATATTTATAAAAACTGAGTTGTTCGTTGAAGTACGATAGACAGATATAGTGGCAAATTTGAGACAACCTTGAACCTGTTAGCACGAGAG
This sequence comes from Salina celebensis, assembly GCA_036561885.1. Classification (NCBI taxonomy): domain Eukaryota; kingdom Metazoa; phylum Arthropoda; class Collembola; order Entomobryomorpha; family Paronellidae; genus Salina; species Salina celebensis. The sequence goes on from JAAXOA010001081.1 coordinate 1,979, forward strand.
ACAGAGAGAGAGAGATACCGGCAAGCTGAAAAACCTTCCACCGGTGGATTCAGTTTAATCCTTGCAGATTCAATTTCCATTTCGATCTAATAAAAAATCATGTAGAAGTAACAAAGTATTGTTTGAGAGTATTTTGAGCAAACAGAAAATCAAGTATTTTGTGTACGAGAGTCGACTAACTTTTGCCTGACGCTTGGTGCTTTTTTGTGACTTTTTGCTTGTTTGGAGTATAAACAATCGTGACACAAATAGATATATACTCAGCAGAAAATGAAACTTTTTATATTAATGGTGGATACGTGCGTTTGTACACCACATAATCGCCTTTTCTTACCACTACACGCATAATTTGTATTTCACGTCACATTACGTCAGCGCACCAATCATCGTCAGCACAATCCAGCAACAGAAATACTTGCCGCATGCCCGCACTATTTCTTTCCAACCAAATGAGCTCTTTGAAGTAGCGGAAACTGGAGATGGCTCGATGAAAGCGATACCCAGAAATACATCCAATCCTATCCACACTCCAACCAGATCTGGAATAACATTTCATGGAAAGCTAAAAGTAAGTAAATAGAAAGTCCATTTACTCCTATTTAGCGTTTAGCTCATTACTTACGCTGCTTGTCTTTGAAAAATATACATCCATACACATATCTTTCATTCAGCAACTCAGAAGTCTCGCATAATTCATTATTCCGTTTCCCTCTCATTTTTTATCTGGAAATATTATGTTTTCGAGTGAGGCAAGTGGACTGCAGTTTCTTTACAGCTTCAGCGAATACTTTTGGGTTGAAGAGGTTTGTCTTTATAAAACAACAATTATGATTAGGCTTTGAAACAAAAGAAGCATATACCTACCAGCATGCAATTTGGACTAACCAAGTACCAGCATACTTCAAATGACCAGAAATAATATATAGTTTTCAACTCGTGGGTTTGTGTCTGCTGCTAACAGAGAATTGTCTTGTTTTGAAATGTCCACAATTTATGAGCAGAGATTGCCTTGTGCATGGTATGTAGTGTACCCAAGATGTCTCGTACATATTTTGGTGGGGTTTGCACATTGACTTGGAACACATTTAGGTCCTTTCTTGCTGCAAAGTCTTTGTATATGAATGCAAACCCTGGATATATTTACAAAATCGACTGATACTGTTGAGAATTAGGGAGAAAATCAATTGAATTCGAGCTGTAGGTAGTTAAACTGATCCCAATTTTGTTGCAATTACTAAATAATATATTTAAAGTTCTGAAGCAAGTTGAAATTCTTAACTGACTGAAAGCAAGCCCTGTTCTCAAGAGGCTAAACAAAGAGAAAGACAGATCAAGGTCTACTTGAAGACTTGAAGAAACACTTTCTAGATGTAAAATCGTTGTAACATTTCGGAATGCAAAATATATAAGGTAGACACTTGGAGAAACAGGATATTGCTTTCCCTATGAAAGTATCTCGGAGCGTCAGACAGAGAAGGTAAAGATGCATACAAAATTTAAAATGTGAAAGGATAAAAAGGGAATTTGTTCACATCTTGTTTTACCCGGCTCATTAAAAATTTAAAGGAGTATGGGCTATAAAAGCTGGAGAAAAAGAACTTGAGCTGGATTCCTTCCATGATTGGTATTCTAGCTGATACAGAAGACAAAGCCATGTTTTATGAACACGATAACAAAACTTCAATCTTTGGGATCAGTTGAGTATAGTGAAGCCCTCGAAAAGACAACTTTTTCCTAGACTAGTTTTCACCAGGTATATTTTCCGCATTTCAACACACATGCATCTTCAATATGAAATTCTGAGGCTCTATAATAATCGCTAAGTCAATAAAAGTTTGATCGTGATTTGTTGATATGTTAGCGCCAAAACCTACTTACAGCTATTGGTTTTCTATAGGAGAAACTAGAAAGAATATAGATCCATATAAAAAGTCTGAACCTGAGCCATTTCGTATTTAATATAGAGACAGTCACTCACAAGATCAGAGTATGATGTGGGGAAAATGTACATCAAGAGGTACTCTCAGAATGGGTTATAATATGCTTATAGGCATATACACAGTTACCGAGAAGAGCCGAGAGAATAATCCGAATTTTGAAGTACATACCGATGAGTCCGCTCGTGGCATTGGCTCAGCAATGGTTACATTGGTCCATGAAATGTTCCTTTGAATTCTGCCATATACTGTAGAAAGTCGACAACAGCATCCAAAAAATATCAAAAGAACAGGTTGTGTGTTTCGAGAAAAGTCAAACTTTTACCATAGCTGAAGCTCACGAGTGAAAATGCTCGACAAAACCGCTTATTATCTGTAAGTACAACACAACAGAGCGCTTGAATGGATACATACATTCGACTTTTTCGATTATTAAAAAATAACCTAAGTTTGTTTTAATTAAAACGTGTCGTAAGTATAAATAGGAAAATAGCTACTTTCCTTCACAATTTGCATGCAACAAAAAAAAATCCTTGAGGCACGCAATGAATCGCGTACAGATCTGCTGAAAATATAGTTTGAAACAGAATTCATCACTTTACATGGTAAATGAGTTTTACAGCTCGACACTCCATGTTATCAATTACTTATCAGCAGGAAATTAGAGTGCTTTTGATTTTCCATTTCGTTTAAAATGATCATTCTAAAGTGCATATTACGGTTTTCAGTTTAGACTCCATATGCATCTCTTCCCACGATCGTGAAGAGCGATTCTCTGTCTCGGGAAAATGGTTTTGTAGGTACATGTTGATAATTTCAAACAATTTCAAAGATTGATTATATGTGTATCTTCATGAGTTCGGCTTCTACATTGTCTACATCTGTTCCACCTGTGCTCGTAACATTTTTCAATTAACTGTCTCTAGTTTCTACCTACGCTGGATTTTCTTTTGTACTGAACACAAAAAAATTGTTTTCGCTGTAGCGTGAATAGAGATAATTTTGAAAACGAGAAGAAGCAAAAAAATACTGGGGAAAATCCCATTTGTGTGTGTTCCTGTCCGTATTTCTATCCTTCTCCATTTCGTGGTTTTACCCTTTTACTTTAAAAAATATACAAAGTCCCTGTGCATTTTCCCCATTCCGCAATACTTTCTCGGCTACAGGACCAACTGTTTATGATGACCATACCATACCTTGTTTCCTTCTCTCTCGTCCCTATCACAACCGTCGTAATACATATATAGGCACATGAAAAAGAGAAAGTAACAAACTTTTCTTTAAAAACTTAACCGCCACCGCGGATACCGCATCACCGCTATCTCGTATATCATGCAGAGCATCGTAGTCATCATAATCATCATCCTCAAATCATCAAAGAAACGAAACTATCTTGAAAATTTATTATGAAGAAAAATGCTTACATGGAAAACTAACATAGAAGGGTTGCAGATGACGAGACAGAGTGAATAAAGAAAAAAAACGAATTCTCCACTTCTAAAACTTTCTTTCCCGTTTCCATCTCTTCAAAAATCTACACAAGTGTTCATGCCATATACTTTCCTATAACACATCTATCCTTCGTGTAAGGGCACTTGTGAGCAGCCACTAAAAGTATAAAAAAAGGAATATGAGAGTGTAGCCGCAAGTGTATCTCTTCTCTTATTTTATATTTTTAGAATATTTTTCTCTACAGTTCTACTAGTAGCTGCCACGTTGTTTAATTTTGAAGGACTCAAGTATTAACTGCTTAGCTTGTTACTTAAATTGGTACTTTATACTGTATTTTACTCGGAGACCTTACAATATACAGAGGGAGAGACAAAGAACTCAATTTTGGCCGACAGGAAAATTCTTGTAACTATTATATTTGAGAGAATGCTAAGACGTAGTAGCTTACAATACAAATGCATCAAAACTATTCGCCTGTGCAGCTTGCATCTTTTGTGGTGTGTTAACACTATCCATTACCCATACCCACATTATAGCCATCAGACGTTATATAAAACAAAAAATAACTTTGATAAAAAATACTTCTTCATTCTTAAAGTTTAATATACATGACAGCCCGTGACGCTTCCTCCAGCGGCATTGCCAGACTGTACTTTCTTTGGTTTCCTCATCTTTATGCGTGCAACGAGCTACACCCTGCTTCGCTAGAAATTCCTTTTCATGATTTGAAAATCCCTTTCGGCCATTGTACTCTTTCGTCATTCCTTTTTATTCTTAATAATAGAAATACTTCACTGCTTTCTCTTGTGCGGTGGAAGGTTTAGGTTTTTTGTTGGTCCCCAAGTATTTTTTTGGCTGAACTAGAAAAAAAATATCTGCAGGTGGATAGTGGTCTATACAACGTTCGCATTATGATCATCCCATTGTCGTGACGTATGTAACTCAGTCTCTGTCTACTTCCTATTTTCTCCATGTGGGTGATCATGAATACGATCGCGAATGTTGATGATTATGATAACGATCACTAGCTCAATCATCCCATTGTCGTCACGTATGTAACTCAGTCTCTGTCTACTTCCTATTTTCTCCATGTGGGTGATCATGAATACGATCGCGAATGTTGATGATTATGATAACGATCACTAGCTCAACTATCTTCCATCGCCATTACCATTGTCAACTTCATAGTCATTAGCATCTTTGTCTGTGTGCTTGCCGCTAATATTTCCATGCGAAAATTATGGCAGGATAAAATCGTCCTTTCACTAGACACTTTCCCCGAATTGTCCATATTTGTTTGAAGAAAGTGCATGTCTGTATGCTTGCCGCTAATATTTCCATGCGAAAATTATGGCAGGATAAAATCGTCCTTTCACTAGACACTTTCCCCGAATTGTCCATATTTGTTTGAAGAAAGTGCAAAGCCTACAAAGATCAAACTTTTCAAAGAAACGAAAGTACAAAAGGGTTAGCCATCTTTCTATTGTATCGGTGGCTTTCTATTTATAATATTAGAATGTAATACTTAAGTAAAGTAAAACACTTCTGGGAGTGAAAGCAATTTCACCGTAGGTAGATTAGAGACGATACATATCTCTATCCTGATGCTATACTGAAAGTATACAATTTAAACTATTGATTTCTTTTCGTTAAATGGTTCTATTCCGTTACCCAGTTGTTTGAATTCCTCACTTAGGTTTTTTCAAATCATAACGGATTATAAAAAATACGCCCAGTCTTAAATTGCTATATTATCTAACTACACATTTCCTCGAAGGCGGAACTTGCATACTACATATAAAGGTGTTGAGTGTCCACCTTTTCATATGCAATATACATGCTTCGTGTTATGGATCATGACATTAGCAAGGAAGCAGAAAAACTTGGTGCATTTATAGTGATAGCTTTTTTTACTTGGGAGTGATGAGGGAGACATGAATCATTTAATCAAACAAAAATCAGTCGCAGCCTCGGTCCCGCATTGACGCACGCACACCAAGTTGATTCCATTGTTAGCTCTCGTGCTTTATTTCTTCCAAGAACACGTCAAAAAGTTATATTGTGATTGAAGTATGTACATACGTGATGCATTTATCACACAACATGCGAAAGTGAGGGAACTATATATCTACATACTTCATTCTATCTGACACTTTTTTGTGAATTTAACGCAAAACCTTCTTATAACTATACTGACGATGACTTCATCATATGTTTCCTTTCCGCCCTTATTTTTACATCATTACCACTTTTCCATTGGCTCGTTGGATTCACAAGCATGTCCGCCGTAAAGACGAAAAGGGGAAAGCAGATGAAAAAAAATAGAGAAGTCGGTAAGTGCGAAAGGAAAAGTAAGACATGGAAGGAAATAAGCTCACATGTACACGAAACCTTCCTCTTTTTTCTCTTCATCATTTATCCTCATACTTACCTTCGTCTGACTTTTCTACGTTTTTATTTCTTTGAAGAAAGTACAAAAAAAGAGGGAAAGAGGCTGCCTACGCGTACATTCATAAATGAAGATTTAAAGGAAAACTTCTAAGAAAAGAGAAATGTCTGCTGGAAGAACGCCTGTAATAATGAAGAAATCGCTATTGAATTGTCTTCCCTTGCCCATATAGACACATCTTATAACAGACTTGTTAGAGAGTCAAGTAAAAAAAGACAGGAGAAAGCGATAGAAGAAAACCAAGAGCGAAAAAGAAAGAAAAGTATGAAGGAAGGGCGAATGAAGAATGATAAGTAGTAGTTGTATGAGTCGAAGCGCTGATGATAATCATCTTCTACATTCATTACGAGTATTACGCAAAAGAGGAGTTCACCAAACTTTTGGGTATTTGTGCTTTTTTCCTTGTCTTTTTCGACTACTGTGTCTATATGTATTTTTCGAACAACTCATCATGCAGTATCATCATCTAAGTCACTTCAAATTTTCCTCTGTCTTAAGCAAAGATGATGATGGTGATGAGTGAGGGAGGAAAGTATACACACTACTTTCTCCTGCTGGTCTATCATGGTAGCTTTGTATTAAGATGAAAAGACATGATGATAATAATGATCATCAACATCAACACGGCAAGACAAGTTCTTTTATCATCCTCTTTCACAATGAGATAGTGCTTAACCCAAACTTAACTTGTAGTAATAATAGTGTTTTACGTTTACGCTGTCTTCACCAATGCAAGTTCATATAGCAATATACAGTTAAGATTTTCCAGATAGAATTTTATAGAGTTTTTCGCTTTCCATTGCTTATGCACGGTAAATTGTTGATTTATTTGGGAATAATGAGTTGTGACAAGAACGAGGTAAAAATTAAACAAAAAAAATAGTACTCTCTAAAGTTCGGTTTCTTTATATAGATAGCAGTGGGGAATAAAGATTTGATTTTCGCAGAACCATCGTTAAGCTGGCTTAACTAATTTTGTTTGCTTTTCTAGGAAAAACGCTAACGAAACGACTGACAATCAGTGAAACAAAAGGAAAACTCTATTATGAGAACCGCGCTCAGAGTCTAGCTGCTTTCACAGGAAGAGTCTTTCAACAAGCAAGGTAAATTCAAATCTTTCTCTTGTTGCATGCTTATATTAACAGTTTTCTCTGTAAGGTTATATCAAATGCCCAAGCTGATCTCAGAGGAGCAACTGATGATATTGCATCGATAAAATAATTGCAATTTGCAATGTGGTGAGAAACACATGAGTTTTGAACTGCATAATATGCCTAAAGCCCATATCTGTTCATCGTGCATCCACACTATAGAAACTTTCACTTGGTAAATCTACTTGTATTCTGCACTTGTAAGCTAATAATTTGATAAGTGAAAATCCCAAAAGAAAAATTAATTATTTTAAGTCTTCAAAGAGGTGTTACGCAAGAGCGGACATATATTTTTTGAAAACTTTCCCGCGTAGAAGATATGTAGTTACATTAAACTTTAAAGGAAACATGATAAAGCATAGCTGGAAGGTAGGAATCAAATGTTATAATTGCGATGACAAAAGATAACCCTGTGAAGCTTGTGAGTGAAAATTCAGCCGAGCTTGCATTCTATCCTGAGGGGGAGCAGAAAGTAAGCTATCAGAAAATACCATCTCCTCATGGGATTTCAGGAAAGGTGAAAATAAGCCACCATCAACGGATATGCCATCAAAGAATGTTGAGTGTGCATCTTACGTGCTAAAAAAATTTCGCGCTTGACTTGACGCATATCTCTCTGCACTCTTGTAGAAGATAAGAAAAGGAGATTTAATGCAGTTAATACTTTTGAATCTCAGGTTGGTTACATTGAAAGAAATGCAACTGACATACGATGGTTCAAGACGCGTAATTTCCAAATACTTGTTTCGTTTGGAGACAACTTTGTTAAAGTTTAAAATGGCGTTGGCGACTAAAAGTAGCCTTGTCATGCATAAGCTCGGGACAAACAATATTTTCAGTGTATAATAGATACATACAACTCAAGTCATGTCATATACTTAAGTCATAAACTCAAGTCTCCTAGTGAAACTTACTGCTTTGTTTAGATTGCGGTCACTGAGGTGTCATTAATTCAATGGAATTGAGATTTTCGGAGATTCGTCCGTCGCGGCTTACGACACCGCATTTAATGCAGTTAATACTTTTGAATCTCAGGTTGGTTACATTGAAAGAAATGCAACTGACATACGATGGTTCAAGACGCGTAATTTCCAAATACTTGTTTCGTTTGGAGACAACTTTGTGAAAGTTTAAAATGGCGTTGGCGACTAAAAGTAGCCTTGTCATGCATAAGCTCGGGACAAACAATATTTACAGTGTATATAGATACATACAACTCAAGTCAAGTCATATACTCAAGTTAGTCTCCTAGTGAAACTTACTGCTTTGTTTAGATTGCGGTCACTGAGGTGTCATTAATTCAATGGAATTGAGATTTTCGGAGATTCGTCCGTCGCGGCTTACGACAACCGCACTCATTACACAAAATAAATTGTCTGCAACTAGATACAACTTAATGGCCTTTGTTATGCAGATAGTTACTACAGGTTGCTTTCTTCAATTCAGTGGTACTCCCAACAACAAGCACCATTTATTCTCTAAATATTAGGAGTCCGAGAGCAGCCATAAAAACGCTACATTGTACTGGAGCCTAATAAAGGATCGAGCATGGAACATATTGTCTGTCCCATCCTGTTGAATTTGCAAGGTTGAATAGATACTGTTGACCCTGTCATTGTGCAAGCTTTCTAGGGATGCATATTGCATTGACCAAACCGTTTCGCAGGTAAATGTGAAATGTTCTAAACATCAACCAAAGTAAGTTTCTCCATATTCTAATGAAATAGGTGGGCATCATCATGAGTATTACTACTGCATTTGCACAGTTCAACTGTTCATACTGACACCATGGTTTTCTGACAGAAATTTAGCAAAGAGATCAAACTATCTGTATCTTTTGTTGGCACAGGAATGTTTGTTGGTGAATGATGAGAAATTCAAAGTACTGGAGTTATTACTATTACAATGAATTACTTTAATTTGATGGGAGGATGAAAAGCAGAGAGAAAATAAATTATCCAAAAACGTGTTTTTTATTCTTTTGATGGTTACTCGCAAATTTTGTAGGATATTTTGTAAAAAATAAATAAAACCTTCAAAAACGGGATTTTTTCTTTGCTACTACGTACTACATACAATTGCCTGAAATATTTTTCATGTATGGGTTTTTTAGAATTATGGCGATACATATATCTGGCCATTCTTAATAGTTTGTAGTCATGTTTTATGAAGATATCTTTTATACATAAAAGTTTGTATAATGACGACAAGGGATGATACATGCATTCGACCTTTCATCTTTTCGAGCCTCCTCTGACTTTCTCCCATCTAATCCTGTATTTCACTTTCTCTCTACAATGCATTAGACCAGGCGTATTTACTTAAAAGCAAACATGCACAAGCACAAACAAGGTAAACCTGAAAGACTTACACACGCATCGAATTTCTTTCCTCGAGGGAAATAAGCGAACAAGTGGAAAATACATTTTGTTTNCATTAGACCAGGCGTATTTACTTAAAAGCAAACATGCACAAGCACAAACAAGGTAAACCTGAAAGACTTACACACGCATCGAATTTCTTTCCTCGAGGGAAATAAGCGAACAAGTGGAAAATACATTTTGTTTTTTATTTCTTTTATATTATACATGGACAAAAAAGAATAAATGGCAGCAGCAGGGAGGAAAGAGAAAGGGAGAAAGAAAGAGAAAAGAAAAATACTCGGAAAAAACAATACGACATCCTTCTAGTATCTAATATAGTTTGCATTTTGTACAAAAAAAAGTAAGTTGAGAATGGATTACTGCTTTGTATACTCAGAAAACATCGCAAGTACAATAAAAAGATCAAGTTGTTTTAAACAAAAGCATGTATTATGCTTGCACGAATCCCTAAAACACACGATAAAAAAAAAATACCTGAACATTTTATATTCAATCTATAAAACCATCCTCTTGTTTGAGAGAAAAATATAAAGCAAAGATGCAGAACAACACAGACTTTTATGTTCTATAAACCTGTAGATTTTGTGTTAGTAAAAACAACTTTCACGGGGAAATCCGTAATTCTTTAAGTGCATTCATGCCAGGGATTTGGATTGACGATTTGGATAGAAGGAATAGCAAGATTAATTATCTGATGGGCTCGTGTGTAGTTTGTAAGACCATGAATGCCACAGTGAGCATAAAAAGCGAGTTATAATTATAAATGGATACGACTTATGTATAACACTATTACTCATATTTACTGTTCCTTCCAGTATATATGTTAAAATATATTACTGAACATGAACACTTTTCCAAATTTTCTTTCGCCAATTATTGTACCGTGCAGCTATTTGTTTTTTCGTAATTTTGTTTTGTAACCACCAAAAAACTTTAATCGCCTCCGATTCACATGTAAAAAAGTATATTGTATGTGTATTAATGTGGTGATTTGCTGTTTGCCATGCACATAAATTCAAAGTCCTCAGTCCTCATTAACGTGTATAGTAGAGCATACATATATGAAAGCGGTTGTGGTAAGCTTTATTCTGTAATCCACATCATCCAAATTGGTCCATTTCAATATGGAATATTATGTGACTTATTCAATAATTGCGAGGAGATTGGATGTTTTCCTTGTACGCTTCCAGTTCTGAGAAACATGCCATCTTGAAGTCAAATCTATGCTTACATCAACTTCATCCTTGGTATGAATGAATGGATTTACTTATTGAATGGGACACATGTTTGTGTACGCTGGATCTTTTTGAAGGATTGAACACGAATAGCGATATACGATATTTAGTAGAAATGGAACAAGTCTATTCAACTTATTAGGTTTAGCAAAGATATTTAGTTAAGCCGTTGCCGTATTACTTTTGTTTGTCTGTCTGTGGGTTAGGAACACAGATGCACAAAAGCTAGCTTGACATAATGCCTAAATCTCAACTGAAAACCATTTGGCAGTTATGCATAACTTTCATACGTTATCTAATGTCTAGTATTGTGTCATTTATCGTACACGTTGAAGCAACATGGTTGTAACATGGATAACTCAAAAATACATCATAGTTGTCATATTATGTATTCAAATCTGTCCCATTTATTTTGTCGTTCAAAAATTTGTAAACGGACAGTACAATCTGTGCACACAAACTTTTGTGGTATATTCGCAGGCCAATTTGACATCTTAATCACAATCAGTGTCACTGACCAGTTGCAGAAATGCTGAACTAATCGATACCAGCGATATGTCATACAAAGATATTTGTTGCTGTCCTCTCTTTCTGATTTCTTAAGTTGCGAATAACTATTTCTTTGTTCTCTCAGAATTGGAATATTTTAACAGTTAAATCGACCACTTTTACCCAGCCGCTATACACGACTATGACATCCTCTTGTGCTAATTTGTGCGTAGTAGTACTCTTACTAAGAGTAGTAAAATATCCCAGTCCAAGTATAACTCAGCGGGATGCAGGAAACATACTTTGTGAAACTATTGTCTTTGCCTTCATCGTTACAAATGAGCTTTTTTGAATCTCAAAAAGCAACAACAACAGATCTACTTAACTTTGCCAACTATACAAAAGGCAAAAACAATTCTGCTTTATAAAATGATGGAAGTGTTACTGGGATATTTTGTTGTATACCTGGACTCGTCCCTCTCTAATGTTTATAATATAAATGTGTATTATTAGTAAAGGCTAAAATAACTGTTGACAATTGAACCTTTCTCCGTGAAAAAAAAAGTATAAAAGCAGGGTGTGGCATTTTCCCTTGTACTTTTTGTTCTGAACTTTCTGCCAGCACGTTTTCAAATCTACTGATTGTGAGAAATTTTCTCTTTTTGGCTAGTGAAATAGTTGAATATGCCGATGCTGCTTCCAGTGATGATGGTGCTGCTGGTTACAAAAAGACCAACTAGGAAAAACTTTCCTAATAAATGCAACTTTTCTCTCTCACTTTCAGTTTTGTGCTCGTGTGTTTGTGTAAATGTGTGCGTATAGAGGAACCCTCCCACTTAGTATTTTCCACGCTTGTTTTTTTTTCTTTCATCAAGAAAAAAAAACCGGTGAACGCCTGTTGTATTGTATTTTTAGGTGTCTTCCAAACCCCGTCGTCATCCTGTTTGTTTTAATGAATATTTACTGAGCATACTCTGATTCTTTACTACTTTTCGCCGTGTTAAAAACAGAAAATTGATGTTGTGCAATACGAAAAAAAAAACCAGCCACCAGCTTGTGTACATTCACGTAATAGTTCTATAGGAAGTCGAGAAATAACGGGGCACACAAGGTGGGTTTTACTTTTTAAAGTAATACTCTTGGTCGGTTAAACTTGTGGGTAGCATGCCAGAAAGAAGTAATTCAAAATTAATGCCAAAAAATCAGAGATCACGTAGGACCATTGTATGCGACTATTATGAAGCAACCATTTTTTTCATTAAAGCGAAGGCAAAATGCTCATCCGGCTCTCTCGTCTGTTTTCTTTCGTTGTATAATCAGTTTACTGATTAGCTCATTGAATGGCGAATGCATGTAGTACTAACGGGCTTGCTGAATTTAAGCTAATCAATGTAACGCTGTGTTTAACTTCCATTAGGATAATGGTCCTCGTCCTTCTCTATTGGATTTTTTAAAACAAAATCCCATAGCTTGTGTCGATGAGAATCTTGTTTTTGTTGAAAACTTTAGCGTGTCTTACATTTAATAATAGTGTACGTTTAATTATTTTTTCATCTATATGAAAGTTAGGGAAGCGAAACCTGCACACGTTTTCCGTACATTTAAAATACTTCCTGTGTGGCAACTTTTCTCCTACGGTATCAGAATACTCACAAGTATGAAGTTCGATTCTGAGAGAAACTCGTTTTGTTCGATAGGACGATGTAGTAGAAGATGGATGAAACTTAAGCATTATTCGCAAGGACTGGGCTATATAAATTTTCAAAGAAAAAAGAAACTTTTTAATTTAATTTTCAACTTTTTTTGGTGTGTCCCTTCCAAAAAACTAGCATCCGTCTTACATGACTATACCATTAATCTGCTCGGTACATACACAATACTACATATGCTATTAGAATACTAGTTTATATACTACTACACAATGTATAAGAGTTTTTTAACTAATCTTTAAATGCTAGTAACAAACAGGCGACTGACTTTATGAAAAACAAATTGCTGTCCACGAAAATCAAAATGCATAAAAATATTTATCTTTTAATATTATTCTGCGTTTATTATGAGGTTGAAAGATAAATACAGGTAAAAAATTGGGTAACGTCTGGTGGCGACTGTGTACATAGAAAGAGAAAGTTTTTCAAGGTACCATTATTTACAAAATTAATAGCTGAAATAATTACTGCAGTAATCATTCGATCAAAGTGATTTACAGGGGAAATGTTTATCATCGCTCACCTTTTTGTTCAAAGCTCTGTGAATACAGATTAGATTATGGATGTATGCCGATAGGTCATTTCATCATATAAAAAACTTTTGCTTAGAATTTGCTTTTCCATAAACCTAGGTCTGTGAGGTTTGATGGCCGAATTACCGTTCACTCCAACAAGTTAGACAGCGTTGGATTAGTAGTCGCGAATTCAAACTAGTCACACTTTGCTCTTTGGTTAAGTGGTGTTTGATTCTTTCACTCAGGGCTCTACACATTTTATTTTACACTAATTCTCGTAGTGAGCGACAACTTCAGTCGGATATCCTAAATACCCACGCAAGCATTGGGAAAGACACAAAGGCTCGGATAGAATTCAATTAACTCAAAATTGTGTTTTTTCGACCGAGTTGAATTTAATTACTAACCAGAAGTTATGTGCTTAACGATATAAATAGAGGGAAGCAACTCCATTTATAATGACCATGCCTAACTTTAAAGTATTCATATTCATGCAAAATTCTTCCGTCCTCCTGAAAAAAAATCTTGAATATTCTTCTTAACGTTGAGAATCAATAACTTTTAAAAGAAGTAAAAGAGGGTTTTGGATAAAAGGACAGAAACCGGTAATATTTTATATTTGAGTATTCACTGAATATATATTTTTCGTAAAGTCAGCAAAGTTGGACCGCTTAACGGTTCTGGCAACCACACAGTGAGGTTTTCCTTGCTTTCTCCCAGAGTGAAGGGTTTTGGCTTAGAGTTTTATTGTTGAGAAATATTTTCGCCACTGCCTCACTGAAATCTTTGGTGAGTGTGACGATCCTTTAAGAGCCAGTGAGTGTCCCTGGTTTGAGAATTCGCCAGACTTGCAAAATGAACAATAAAAATTCAAAGAAATAAATCATTCCCAGTTACTAAACTTTAGATGGGTATATTCAAGTTAAAAACGGCATGTGCAGGCTATTTTCGAATATATTTGGGTGAAAGTTGTTCTTTTTATGAAACTGTATACAAGAATGAAATTGAAATGAGAAAGGATTCAAATCTTGCTTTCACTTTTCCATTGTCGAAGATAAGATATTCAAATTTCATTTTTGTATTTGGCATCTAGACATTACTGCTTACGCACCAATCGGTTTCGTTCACCAAATAAGTGTTCGTTGGAGGAAGAACACAATCGGTATGAAAATAGTGTAGCCAGAAAAATAATCTTCCTTATGCAAATAAAAATGTATTCACCGATTTGACTATGGATCTAGAGCATCGCCTTCCATATCTGTTGCTTGTGGAACACAAGGCTTGTCAAGGCTTTCCGACACATTTTGGAAGGCACTAAAAGTGGAGCTAACCTTCATTGCGATATAAAAACGCGATTTTGCAGACCACAAACGGAATCATGTTAAGCTCGCAGAGTCAGAGTGAAAGGGCATTACCCTCACTGTTGGAGAAAGATCGTTGTGGTTTTATAATCTTTCGAAAGCACTTTCCCGACTATTATTCCATTTAAACAATCAGCAATGTTGGGTTTGCTTTTGTGGACTTCTAATCACACATTAGCTCTCCATTTGAATAGAACAACAATTTGCGTATAGATTTGCGCTATCGTTAAAACCAATGAGTTTACTACTAATACTAGCCACACTTGTATTATCAGTATCTTTATGAACGTTTCTCAAAGAGTTTACTTGTTATGACTCATCTGTCCTAGCAGCAACCCAGAGTTACTTTTGTGGCCAGAATTTTATTTTAAAAACTCATCGGTATGCATGTATTTGTGTTGCCTCCAATGTGACGAAGTTGTGCAATGCACTGTAACATATAGTTTTGATTGAATCGTCTTATCGACTCGTTTAAACCAATAGAGAAACGAAGGATATTATTGTGCCCAACAACACAAAATCGCAAATTGCACAACAGTCTTTCGGAGTGCTTTTCTGTGGAACTGTCTTTTTTTCGATCGCTATATGTAGCATCTCTTAAGGTTGGTTGGACGCATGAACGATTATAATCAATGGAGCAAAAGCAAAGAACACAATGCACAGAGAATTTATATTCTGTGCGTGGTCATTTGAGTTTTGTCCAGTGATTTGCGTCCGCAGCCCTTTCCGTTTTCAGTTGTCCTCATGATTTCGTTTTATTTTTTCTCTAATCGGAGCCACACACACAGGAAACGTTATGCTGATGGGACTGTGAAGCACGCTGTTAGGATAACGACA
>JAAXOA010001082.1:0-17489 GCA_036561885.1 Salina celebensis
GCTAGCGTCAGATTCCACTTTTGTTCAGGATAGGATTTCGAAATAAGAATGATTTTTGTATTGTTAACATGCGTATGCGTGCATTATGACACCAAGTTCACTGAATATAAAGCAGTCATATTTATAGCCACTGTGGCAATAGCAATGAATGAATGATATTGATTCTTATATCTTGTTAGAAAAATGTTCTCTCTTTGCGCGTGTAGTGCCAGATACTATTGGGAGAAGCAAGTTAGAGTTAGACTACTATAACAGGATGAAAATTTATGTAATCGATAATCCAATCAGTGTCAAATACGTCAATGATATCTGCAAAAAAAAATCTGCATGAAGAAACTAGATTATGAATTGTACTTACGTTAACAGATTGGGAATATTGAAAGTCATGTAAATGCGATTTAAAATCGAAGCAAATTGCTGTGATTGGACCTGGATCATTTTAGGAAGCTTGTATCGATTGGTTTCGTTTCTTTACGGCATCCAATTAAGATAAGCCAATGGGATAAGAATGCTTCTATGAAGAAAACAGCCAAACAACTGGATATTCCACACAGAAGTATCACAAATATTGTGAAAACGTCTGACAATGTTGCTGGAGCCGAGAAGCTGTTGACATTGCTTTCAGGAGCGACACATTTAAGAATGAAATCCTCATCATGCATCCGATTATGCCTGTAGATAAGTCCAACTGCCCGCAAATGAATTAACCTGAAACCATATAAAAATGCATACCATCAACTTTATGTTCCATGAAGTTCTTGGTTCATATACACAATTAAAAATTACATGAAATTCAAAGTTTCTTTGAATTCAGATCCTTTCTTCACCATCATCGAGCTCTTCGACAAGAAACGTACGTCCATTACAAAGTAGCTGATGTGATTACATATAAACGCTGCAGAGAAGTTTTGCAAAAGAGCCACAGTGTAAAATATGTCTGCATAGGAGAGCAACGCTTTCTTTGATGAAACTGCCGTTCCACCACCACTCTTGTCTGAAACCCGGGTGAATAAATGTCACACTTCCATTTCAATTGAAACCATCTCCTCACTCTGATCCAATCCATTTTCTTTAATGATATCACGAAGTAGTCCCCGAAACGGTAGACTTCCTTCATACACAGTAAAAGTAAACAGGTTTTGGTCCATGTATAAATCTGAAAACGACTTGATTGGAATACCACCAACGGCCAAGGCAGAAACAAAAAATGCGGAATAAGCTATATAGACGACCATGCTTGTGAAAATGCCTGCGAGAACTGTTACTCGTAATGATATTGAAACTGGATCCGTGTGCCAAGCTGAAAATATTCAGATTTCCATGTTCATGTGTGACTTTTGTGAAAAATGTTTGATAGATAACTAGTAAATGCATTCCGAACCTTTCTGACAAGCTGTAGATACACTCCACATAAAAGCATCTTTCGCAAAATTATTGTCCTTTTGTTCCGATAGATATGCTAGAACAATGTTCACTTTAATTGCGACTACAATGACTGCCCAAGTAATTAAAGTAGTTATCCAAAGCTTGGTATGAAATGGTGCAGTGACCAAGTCATGGATGGAATTAGGAGTGGGTTGTTTGAAGAAAACGTAAACTCTATGAATAAAATGTTATGAAAAATAGAATTGTTATATTCCAACTGATGTAAAAACATATCAGGCAAACCCGCTACGATGTGTTGGAATCAGGAAGTCAACAAACCGTGCCCTTGCCGGGGTTAAGGACATTTTTGTTAGAGTAATGTCAGCCAAACCGGAATTCAGTTGCTCAAGAGTTAAACCCATCAGTGTCCCGTTTTCTGACACAGTTGGCGAATCCCCAGCAATGAAATTTTCACTGTTTTCATATGTGATAACGATTCTTGAATCTTAAAATAATTTTGAATATTTTTTTCTGTTAGCATACCTGAAGTTCATTAGTTTCATGAGATCAAAATAGAGAGCTGATAAATGGGTCACAGTGTTTGAAATATAGTATATGTCTGACCGGCCGGGTTTTTTCGAAGGCTGCATTTTTGAAAGAAACAATCATTGAACAATCATCAATTATTGGACGATTAATAAATAGCTGTAGGTTTCATGTGTAATTATTGAGTACTAAACATTTACTTTCGCCGACACTGTCATATTCTCCAGGTGAAAGTTACTACGCCTTTCCGCAAATGCATCCAACGGCAAGATCCCTCTCAAGTCCCCAATGCATTTTGAAAGCATCGTTTTTTCTTTTACCCGGTAGAGCTCCCAGAAGATACCATCTTCTTGCGTTTCTGCACTTGTTAAAAATATTTTTGAGTTTAAAGCAAGATGTTGTTTAAGTGTAGTACTCTGTTGGATTTGCTGGATTTCACTAGACGACAACGATTTGAAAATTACTACTAGCAAAGGAACCCATCCTGCACTAGTTAAGAGCAGACGGGAAGTTATGCACATTACAAACCGTGCCAAGTAGTTCATAGATACAGAAAATGAGATTTTCGACGAAATATCAAGAATTATGACTGTCCGATGCAACAGATTTGTCCCATTCAAGAAGTTGCATGGAAAACTATCTGCTTCTGCTATGTCTGGAAATGACACTATGGCTCTGTATGAGTCGTTTCCAGTCAGTTCCAGGTATTCTAGAAAACACAGTTAACACTCATTGCACACGATAAAGTTGAGTAGCATGGATAATTTTTATAATTAAACTAACGAACAGAGATGCGGCTTACCTGTGGGCTTACTGCTGTTTTCCACAAAAATCAGAAAACTTCCATCTTTCGAGTGGCCTTTCCCAACAAACATAAAAATTATGGAATACAAAATAATTCTTTCCGAAAGCCAAATGCGCTTCATCTTCACTCCAACTGGAATAGCACAGCCCTAGCCATAGATTTGGAACAAAACTTCTTTGATAGAAATTGCCATGACATATTTACGATTGTGTTTTCCCTATGAACTACTTACTACATACTTCTAATTGACAGATACAAAATTGACAATCGTCCATAGTATACCAATTTTTGTACAGATAAAACCAACAAATAGCTCAACAATGGAATCTAATATAAAACTTGAAGTTGTATTAGTGTCGTTTGTGCGAAAATAATCCTTAATTTTCATACGGATTTCTTTAATAATGAAACAAACTAGACTGAAAAAACAAACACTGTCATCATTACTGTTTAAACCCGACTTTTACTTTTCTTCTTTAAAAATATAAATTATAACAATAAAAATGAGGTAGTGTACTTTAAATGTTTCATACAAAATAAACTTTTTAAATATCAGTCATTTGAGATCTCTATAAAAAAATATTAAATATCCTTTGGTAGCCGCTGTTTTTATACACATGTACTACCAACTCCTAACGGACCTCGTCCACCCGGTGTACTTTGACTTAACCACTCCAAGCTCTTTTTCTTCTGGTGCTTATGAATAGTTGCTTTCACCGCTCCCTCCGAGTGACTCCTCGTCGTTCTCATGTAAATTTCAGTCACACTACTTCTACTTTCTAGAATGTGATGTCCATCAGTTCCAAAGTATTCGTCCTCATCGTGATCCTCCACGTCTGGAACCACTATGAATATCGACGGCGAGTGAGATTCTCTGCTTCCATGACTCCCTCCACTTACAGATGTCCCCGGCTCTGTTTCAAACTCGTTTGAACAAATACTCCCGCTTCTGGCCGAATTTTCCCTGTCCCTGATTCCTTTCTTGGCTTCCCAAGCAACAAATCCAAACGTTGCTATGACCAGCACAACAACCACTCCAAAAATCACCCATACTGCGATTGCCGCAGGGGCTGTGAGAATTCCGGAAAACATTTGATAATCCTCAAGGCTTCAAAGGAGCTTAGAAATAATTTTTTTCCGGGTGGACAGTTAAGATAACAACGTTCGCATTCTGATCACGCGAATATTTTTATATGTGTATTTTTTTTATCCAGATCACTGCAACAAGATTAATTTGTCAATGTTGCCCCTCACAAAAACTTGTCATCCGTCACTGCAGAAAGTCGTGCTGGGTTTAACAGTAAAATGTCGTCATATGCAAAGTTATATAAAACAGTAGTGATGGAGACAGACACTCAGAAATGCAACAACCTTAGCTGAAGGATTAAGATAAATCATTTATCGACACAAAAAAATGTCAACTAGTGAAATAAACATGGCCACCAACGTCACAAACATTGACTCATTACAAAGAAAAGTAATCCACGAGGCAAGTTCCTGACTGATGGATACTTAAAATGGATCCATTGTGTGTATGAAACTTGTTATTTTTTTGTTTCAAGGACTGCTGCCTAGTTTGACAGGAAACTAGATGGAAAGTTGAGAAGAACTGGAATGGAAACACTTGAGTAAATGCATTGAAACGGGACACGCGGTCTTGTGTAGTCTTCGGTTTCATTTACACAGGCCAAACACTGCACAAAAAAAGGCTTGCACTGATTTGATGATTCAGGTACTTGTAGAAAAGATTTTTCTGGGGTGTTAATAATGGTGGGTTTTATGTTAAAAGATAAGATAAATGATAATAATTTTTTCATTTGCTTGTTTTACTGAATGACGAATAGTACAAGAATTCACATGAATAAACATATTGCAAGAACAAATATTAGAGAAAAAACAAAGCCAGAGATGTAAATGTTTCCTTTTGATTGATTAGCATGTAAATTGGATACTGATTAGTAAATTTCAGCGATAATTTAAGAATGTTAAGCTAATAGAAACAACATTAGGCTTTTGTCTTTCTGTTTATTAATTACCACTTGTTTTCGGGCACAACGGAACTATTCACTGAATTGTAGATGAAAAGTAAACGTTTAATATAAAATTATTGATAGGGCAATGATACTGGTCAACCCTATTTTTACATGACCAGTATCAATTGATTACGTGAAAGTTCAAATTATCTTTGACCAAAAATAATTATTCATGTTCAATGTAATTGTTGTTTTTCGATGAGTGTAGCACTTGATGACATGATAAATATGTGATACAGCAGTGTAGTTACTAAATTAATTGTGTGAACATGTGGAGTGGAGTCAAGAGTCAAGATCAGTGAGCCCAGGTGAAAGGCCATTGTACAGCTACCCATGTCGTTTGCCAACCCTCATTCCATTGGTGTCATGGTTACGTTGCTAGTCACATGAAATTCGCCAGGCTCTTCCGTAGGAGTATTCAGCTGGAATATTATAGTCACGTAGGTCATAAAGCTGGAGACGACCTAGGAAAAAACATTAAACTTTAATGGAAAAACTTGGAAAGAAGCTCAAAACAGCCATTCTCATTATACCCCAGATAGAAGTGACTTTTCCACAGTGAAAAATCCAGGTCCTCCAGTCAGCGTCCAGTCCCATTCTGTAAAAGCTGTCATGACATTTCTAAGGTCTGTTCTTGCATCCAGATTTGTCATGAAGATAACCATTCTAGAAAGCTGTTCTTTTTTATTTGCAATTTTCTTTGAAAATGCAGCTCCCATAGGAAGTAACCAAAGCTGACCAAGTTCTGTTATAAAAGTGAACACGTCTAGCCAATGTTTTCCATCTTTGTATGAATCCTTCTTTGGATTATCATAAAGTAAGATTGAATTTGCTGTGCTGATTAGTACATAAACTGCTCTTACTATTAAACCTAGTAACAAATGCCCACAGAATTTGTCATACTGACTACAAACTAGTTTTAAATGTTCCAACTTGCTTATCAGCTTGTCTTTGCCGATGGGCTTCTTGTCTTGGTCATTTTGCTGAATTACTGAAGCCGTCACGGAAAACACAGAGAAGTCCAGTTCCCCCAATGTTTGTTTTGCAAATCCCCACTGGGTTTCCTTTTCAAAAGCTGCATTGTAAATGATTATTTCGTCTTGTAACGTCTCGCAAAAGTCGTAAAATATCCAGAGATTGTGGAACGTAGCTACTAAAACTAATGAAAATGTTACAGATAAGGTACAAGTGAGTGGTAATTCGCCTAGAAAATAGTAAAGAATGGTATGCAACGATTCTGGAAGGAAGTCTAAAAATGAAATGTTTGGTTTGATAGCTCGGCTGAAGCAAATGGACGAGATGATTCCGGATATTGTATGGAAAAGTAAAGTAGCCCAGACAAGGCGTTTACTAAACTTCACAGTCGGATTCCTCCTTTTGACTCAGGTTGAGTGAAGGTCCGAATTTTTTCAGGTCTGCTTCCAGCGCTTTAAGAAATTTTACGAGGAGCTTGGAACGGAGGAAGAACGTAAGCCGAAAGAAAGCGTCAAAACAGGTTTCACCGATGAGAAGACTCAAATCTAGAAACGTGGCGACCATTGACTCCTCTTTGAGATTTACTAGTTGTGTTGAATAAAAGTCTATCCGGAAGAGCAAGTTGAGGAGGTAAATTAAAATTATGAAGATAGTAAAGGGATGCTTTTTCTGGAATGGAGAGGGAAGGCCTCGTGGGGACTTTAATAGTAAAATGCCGGAGAACCAGCCTAGATATGAAAACCACTTGAATCCTTGGAGCACCATGGTGTAATTGGAATTTGAAGAACCTTGCAGTGTGGAATAAACAAGGAAACGTAATGCTAGCAATTTTGTTGATTGACAATGACATTGATTTCTAGCCACTTTGTCAATGTCAATTTAGCAGACCGAGAAATTGTCACAAACTACATGAGATTCTAACTTAAAGAAACGTCATGGTAACGTCAATCAATGTTAAACTCCAGAATTACTGTTCCATGTATAATTGGAACAGGATAACTACGTAGCCAATTATTGTGGAAAACACCTACGATTAAAGGAAACTTCAATAAAATTATATCATCTTTGTTTAAGCTGAACTTGTCGATATATTCAATTTTCACAATACCCCAGAGACGAGACTTCTATCAACAACGAAAAATCCCCAGGCTGTCATCTTCCATTGCCAAACGCACAAAGACTCGACAACGTTCGCAAGCTGGAACTTGAGAGACTCCATCCTTCATAAGCATCACCATTCTAGTCAACTTGACTTTTCTTTCATTTATCTACAAAAAATACTTTTATAATAAACATAATCCGCATTGTAATATTAAAACACGTGTTATCAATTACCCTGTCGTACGTATCTTGTCCTAATTGTAGCAGAAACAGTTGCACAAGCTGGTAAACTAAATTAAACGAGTCACTAGCCAGTCCTGACCATCCACCGGCATCTCCTCCTTCTATTAGAAGGGAATTTGCTGCATGAATCAAACTCGTCACGCTCATAACAATCAGGCAAAACAGCAACGGACTGACAATTGTATCAAACAAATGGAAAACGTCCCGAATGTCATCAAATCTTCTAACCAGTTGTTTCATTTGTCCGTCCATTTGAACATACATTAACAATCGTTTCTGCTGGTTTCCTTCCAGTTCAACATTTCCAGGAGGTTTTGCTGTCTTTATCGCTTGCTCGATCTGAATTCCATAGTCTTCAAAAATCCACACGAGATAAACTGCGGTTACAACGGTAAATGAAAAAGCTACGTAAAAGCTGGCGACAAGAGGAAGAACTCCAAAAGCTCCCATTAGAATGAGATAACCCCATTGCCCAACATCTCCAAACCAACTGTCTTCTGGAACGTTCAAAGAAAGCTGGATGGCTAAAAAGATTCCAGTTGCAAGTCGAAGTCCTAAAGACACCCAGCAAAGAATTGAAAACAGTCGACGTGTTTTCTGTAGGGTTGTGGGCACCGTGGAAACGTCATAGAATTCTAGTTTGTTAAGGAAATCAACGATTTGCTTGGCTTGAATGTAAAAGAAAAGACGAATAAAGGCATTGAATAAGACACCAAACACGTTAAATCCTTGGAGTAAAATTCTTTTGAGAAACTTTTCCTTCTCGAACTGTTTTGAATGGAGGAAAAAATCAATCCAGAGGACTTGAGTTAAAATATTTATCGCAAAAATTAAAGGGATCGTGGTTATATTCAACCAGGATTTGAGCTGGGGTGGTCCCCATGGAACCCAAACGAACACTCCAGTCAGCCAGCCAAACCAAGAGGGCACTTCAAGGCCTTCCAAGACCATTTTTGCAAGTATGAGCCTGAGCAATTCCGTAGATGATTGTGAAATGTGTCGAGAACTGCGTGACTCTTGCCAATCTCAACAGTTTGATGATGATAAATGAAATCAACACCTGTGTCAAACATGTCAATGCACTATTCAACGTTTAATCCATAATTTTCAAGACAACATTCATGCTGGCAAGCTACGTTGAATTTAACATTGAAGACATCAATTAAAGCTACATCACATGTATAGATTCGATAACTATATACTATGCCCATGGTCATAACCATAACTAAGTAGTATTCAGTAAACAATTTCTATTCGGAGGCTTCGTCACTTGACTCTGCCGGAGGTTCCTCCTCTTCAATCTTGTTGACACGTACAACAGGGCGACTTCCTCCAGTCCAAACTGTTTTGCACTTGACGCATTCCGCTTTCTCGTCGAGTCCTTGTTTAAATCTAGTTAGACAGACTCGATGCATGTCCACAGTGCAATTAGATCCTGGACAGGATAAGCCCTGAAAAGACACCAAACAAAAGTTCTTTTAAAACGACTACAGCCTACTTGTCTTTTATTATATAAGTTCCAATGTTCCTGAAGACTCTTACATTGATCAAAATCGCTTTACACAAAAAACAGTTTGATACAGCATCAGGAAAAGATTCTCGAAGTGATTGTTCCATTTCTCGAGCCCCTCGAAAACCAATCGTCAGATCGTAATCACTACCATCGCTCTAGAGTTAATCCAAAAAAGTTCAGTTTTAGTACATTAAAGATTCTATCATGCTTACTGATTGTTACCTTTGGAACCTTGACTAGATATTGCATCTCCAGCAGCTTCTGTACGATATCTTTTGTCTTTTCCTCCGTCAATTGGGCTTTTGGGCCCATTTTTCTGCCGGTTTCAAAACAATCATCCATAGATATTTTGAAATCCTTGCGTTTCTTCAGGATCAAATATAAAGCTTGCTGGTAAAACTCCACTTGGTTTTTAGGCACGTTTTTACGCATGCTGTAACCATTGTAAATTTGATTAATAACTCAAATTATCTCAAATCTCAGTAATACCAATATATAAAAGGAAGATAATTCGCATTTACCTAGCCACAACTGAGTCCACATTTGACAGATAAACGTAATATCGTTTCCCTGTGATTTCACAGATTGCACTTCTGATGCTCGTATCCATAGGCGCTATCTTGGCATTTATCTCTTTAACTGTCTTTTGAATGGTTTTATTAAAATCGGGTCCACTGTGGATCTCAACTGTTTTAAACAAATTTAACCAGTTAGTTAATAATATTTGTTGAGCATCGGCATATTCTACGATTAATCATGGACAATTGAAGAAATTACTCACCACCCGTCATTCTAGAAGCCTCTTTAAATACTTCCTTTATAACCTCACCATCTGCGAATCCTTTGTTCATTACAGTTTGGAGGATAATACGATGGAAGTCTGTGTAATTTTCGTCATCTTCACTTCCGCTGGAACCTTCGTCACTTCTCTCATCGCCATCTGATACATCTTCATCACGGGAGTTCTCAGCAGCTTGGCTTCTCATAAATCGCCTTGACATTTTCTCCAGAGGATCTTCACCGCACTGTTAACTAACGATTCAAACACAATTTATGCCAAGCTAATGACGGACAATTTATTGCGGAGGTGTTAGTTTCCTTGCAAAGTTATAAATCAAGATGATAACGGCCAATCCAGAATAGGTAAACATGAACACAATTCCATGAATGAGAATGCTTGCTGATTTTGGATTTAGTAAGCTACTTCAATATGCAAATAGACTGCTTTGTTTAACAAATTTCCCTTGCCTTTCAAAGATCGAAAATGAAAAACGCTGTTTCAAAAATGCATTGGATGAATACAATTCTAGCAAGAGAAAAGTGCAAAATCAACAAAACCACACTTCCACTTCTTCATTCTTAGATTTTAGACCAGACTTGCTCCATTATGGCCTCGGGCGCCTGAAAGAAGACAGTTTAACTTTGTATTATATCCATCTCAACATTTTATTAGCTCTGGGAACTCTCCAAACTCCAGACAAGTGGCACTCCCAATGGAAGCAATTCCTTCAGCGTGAAATATTAACAAGATATGACGGAAATCAAATGCATGTTCACATGTACAACAATTATTTTCAAGATAACCCCAAATTCGAAGCACGGAGGGTCTCCAAGCCCTCCTGAAGAGACTCTCGCATGATGTACGTATACGACATGGTTTTGGCAGCGAGCCACGTAAAAGTTTCGTGGGAAAATGAGGTTTTAAGTTGCCTCATCTACTTTTTAAGCAGAGTTAGTAAATCTGGGAGGAATAGTTGGTGGGTACAATATAAAGCATAAAAGGAAACACATTAAAAACTTGTGCCTTAGATAAGTTTGTGATACATTTCTATAAATTGTTAAATACAAATCTGTAATCACAAAAATATAGATAGGTAATTACAATACGTTTTGTGTAGTTCATTTCACATATAAGACTACAGTCTAATCGGTATTAAAACGCACAATAATTATGTCTGTATTTTTGGACGGCAAAGTTTTATAAGCATTTTGTGGCAGTTTTGGAAAGAAAAGCGACATAAAAATACGCTCGCACACAAAGTGAAAGCAGCTTTGTCCGCACCACTGCTTGAATGAAGAGTAACGTTTTCCTTGCTTTCAAAGATCGAAAATGAAAAACGTTGCTTCGAAAATGCATTGGATGGATACAATTCTAGCAAGATCAATTAGTCGATCAATCGAAAAAGAATGCATTAGAGGTTAGAGGTTGTTATACGAAGGCATTTTAATGTTATGGAACATGTTTTTAAACATGGTCCGTATAGAGAGGTCGCCCTTATAGTTGGGGTCTGCAACAAAACTGCTAAACTCGAAACGGTTATCTTGAAAAATCGCAGCAAATCTTACGATAAAGGGTGCGGTTCGAGTTACACAACATGACAAAAAGTATTTTTCCCATTTTCCCCATACCTTCGAACACTGCACTGTTTTTGCAATTTTCCAACCTAACCCGTTCGAGTTTCGAATCCAACATCGTTCCTGTGTCCTGGCATTGTTTCACCTGAGATAATATACGAATAAACGGATATGTACTTCTGGCGACCCAGAATCCGTTGAATTTCCGGTGTCGATGAAAATATTATGAAAATAAAATTACTCACTTTAACTTTAATAATTTAAAAAGTGCAAAATTGAAATTAATGACACTAATCTAAGCAGGAACAATACAACTTGGCTTGAGCAAACGTGCTCATATTTTCAAAACATTCGTTAGACCCTAAGCTGGCGTCACTTTTCCGATCGATACTCCCAAGTAGTCGCCAATATTGAACGTGCGGCATCACCACTGCTTGAAAAGTCGCCAGTCCAGGATTTGTTTGAAAAGTTAATCGGTAACTATAGCTGTGCCCATCCAGGGTAACCTTTTCCGCGTACAAAATCTTATGCAGGATAAGATGTGCGCACCTCGTGCTTTCAGCTGACACAATTGAATTCATTTTCTTTAGCAGGAACTTTCCAGCATCTTTTACGCGTGGATCTGTTACAGATAAAGATTCTGTGACTCTATTGCAATTACAAAAGTCACTCCGGAATCCCAGCCAATTCACAGGACCGTTTTTCAGACACTGGAAGAAACAAACTTGTTCCTGGATAAGTCTCTGGAATTTTATGGAGCTGACTGTCTTCCAGTGTTTTAGGATGAATCAGGTGGTTCAAGGTTTGGTAAATATCCCAAGGCGTCAGTAGACGATTTACGTTGCCAATCAAATTTCGAAACGCTTGAGACTTTTTGTCGCCAAAATCGGATGGTAAAACTACATACAAAAATGGATTGTTCTCTTCGGTATGGTGTTGACGGATCTTTTGAACTCGGTCGCTTTTGTGGCCGTTGGTGCTGAGTAAAATTATCACTGTCTTTTTTAATTGATTATTTTCTTGGGACTTTTTCAGTAATTTCAATGCTTGGTGTAGCTCTCTGTCAATAAGTTTTCCACCACTGGATAACTCCCGGGTTAACGACGATGACCAAGCAAACTGGAATATATTTTGGTCTGAGAATGAACGCAGAGAAAACTGACTTGATAAAGGTCATCATTGAAGAGAATGCAGAACGTGGTCCAAAGCAGACGTTTCCAGTGTGCAGTTTGTGATGTCCTACAAGCTCATCTGAATAGTGTAAAAACGCCGGAAGGAAATAATCAGTTGGACGAATTGACACGTTGAGGTAGAGATCTCGGAATACCCCAGACGTTGAAGAGTCTTCCGCATAAGAAGTTAGGAATCCGGAGTGTGAGTATTTTTTCCAGATGAACGGACAGTGGCTAGATTCTTCCTTATCGTGGAAACAATCCAAGTAAAGATTGTCATGAGCAGGGTGGTTTGTCAGCATCGGTCCCAGATTTGACAGGAGGCTAGCCCCGACTCTGTTTAAACCTTGGAACTCAACTGCATTTAGTTGGTTAATTAAAAACTCCCTGGTTTCAGGCATCGTTCGGACAAAGTCTAGTCTTGACATTGAGTCTAGTCCGAGCACAAGAACGTTGTAGCGTTCTTCTTTTTTATTTCCATGCTTTCCACGAGCAGACTTTCCCCTGACAAAGGCAAATGTGTCAACAAATTGTGTAGAAAAATGGGAACCTTGTTCTGACCGGAACATACATTCCACAGCGATAAATTCGTGTTCTTCGGGGATTTTTGTTTTCCTTTGTAATGATACCGGATGACAAATGGAATCATCAATGGTACCTTCCCTAGCTACGAAGTAGCAACAGGATTGTACATTTTTCGACTGAATTTCTTCACGTATTGGATGCAGTCTTGGATAAGGGTCGTTTGTAGAGCTTTCAAAGAGATGGTAACTGTTTTTATCATTTGCACAGGAAAATTTTTCCAATTTTAAGCTCTTGAATTCAATCTCAACTACTTTCAAAATTTCTTGATGGTGGGGCTCCAAGATTGGCAACTGACAACTCCTCCGGGAGCTTTGGTATGGGTTAGCTCTCTCTTTGTACGAGAAACCATTCAATAGCCAGTGCAAACCGAAAACAATTAGTGAAAAAAGAACTAATGCTTTAAAAAGCCTTTGTCGCGGATTCCACGGGTGGAATGCTCGGTGAAGCTTTGATTTTGACAATGTTGGTATTGCCATGTCAACCCATTTCTGTTAGAACAATTTAGCAGTGCTCAAAAGACAATACGATGAGTCTACTAGGTCATTAATTTATTGAGTTCGCCTATATGCTTTAATTGTAGATTGTTCCTTTAATTACTATCTTGCAATTATCCCTAAAATAGCTGTACGAAAACTGACTCTTTACTGGTATGGTTCAGGAGTTTCCTGGAATTGAGTATAAAGGTTATGGTCTGAGGATATTGTGTTTTAATTGATTTTGTTTCTTTAATACATTTTATATTTACAAGTTAACAATGTACAAAAAATATAAGCGATATGCGGAACTATTTAAACGCAAACATTAGAATAACAACAGGAACTAAAATCACAAAGATGAGATACAAGTGTGACCTCGGCTTGCAGAATGTTTCGCCGAGAAATACTACATTAGAGTTGGCGTCTTTTGATGGCATTGGTAACTGCACAACCACCTAGACCATTGATTAAACAAACCATAATTTTACGATTATCTTCTACGTAAGTCAAAACAAAATTTTAATTTGTCGATATATTTGCTGACGAACCTTATCTGACGAGGCAAATCCAAATGGTACCTGGCACTCCTTCACATTCTTGCAATCCTTGATAGGTTCTGGGAGCTCATAAGCTGTCTTTTTTAACTCAAATTTAGCCCGCACGTAATTTGTCTCTCTTTCATTTTCAGAGCCAAAAATGAAGTAGTAATAGTCCCTTTCAGTAACATCAAAACTATACTCATTGGCCCCCAGCTCTGGAATCATTTTCGACAATTTGAGACTATCAAAAGTTCCTCCTTCTTTGCATTCATCTGGCTCATTAGGAATTTTATAGGTGACAATAACCCCCTCGCATTTTGCCAGTGCTTCTTCACTACTGCTAAAACTCGACTCTGATTCTGATATGGATCCGTCATTATCCATAAACGAGCTATTTAAAGTTCCACTATGTTGGTTATGCTCCTCTTTCCATATTGACTGTCGTGGACTCAGTACGTCCAAAACGGACGCATTTTTGGGCGGGGCTACATCCGGTGATGTGTCTTCAATGGCAGAATTCTCTCCAGACTCAGTATCCGGAAGAACATCCACAGCTTGCCGGCGACGACGAACGGTTCCATGGTTACCGTTTGGGAATGTTGCAGGTTGAGCTGTTGTCGTCTCAGCTTCACGTAGTAGAATTGATTAACATCCAGTCTTCTAAAGTTCGTTGAATTTGACTCCGCGTTTTGGGATGAGTTTGAAGGAATGCTTTGAGCCTGGTTAAAATCGTAATGTCTTCTTGACCTTTAGGTTGGCTGTTGCTACCATTTCCATGTTTGTTTTTAAGTTCGAATGAAGCCGAACCGGAAACCTCATCAGAATTTCCAGCGGAATCGCCTTCCCCAATGTAGGCACAATACTGCATGTGATTGTTACCACGGACGATGAGTAAAGTGGCTCCTTTGTGTTTAGCACAAGCTTTGATTTTAAAGGAGGACCCGGGGAGGAGATAAAAGCCCCAGTATTCTTTCTGATCGTCGGGAATAGACATGGGCTCCTCGAACACAAGAGGTGACTGGTTTCCAAACACATTCGGCTCTCCTTTCGTGACATACGCTGTAAATGTTGTATTCATTGTAACGGTTTCAGCCTACGATTTTTTTAAACCAACGTTCCAAATGTAAAAACAAATCTTTTGTATAAAATTTCTGTCCATATTCCATATTAGTAGGTTTTTATACGAAAATTTTACCTCACACCACGTAGTAGAGATTCTCTGGTCCAAAATCCTCATGTCTGAGGGATGCAACAAGTACGAGCTGGATCCGTAAATGACAAAACGCATAAGCAACGGTAACGAAATTAGCAGTGATGGGAGGATAATTGCAGTACTGCAAAATATGCACACTCGTCTTGGTCCTTTCCATTTTGATGTTCCATCTGCACAAAAATGAAAACAACAAAACACTTTAAAACAAAATTTTATATATTTAGTTAACTCTGAGTAAAATTATTTAGTTCTTTTACTGCCGTGTGAATTCAAGTATCGATCACTGTCTGCAATTACGTAGGAAGTGTAATGCATAGAAAAATATTCATTTGAATGGAAAAAACTTCTTGGAGGTGGTGACGCAGTAGAGTTATTCGCCATTTTTTACAACAAGTTATTTTCAAATTATGCTTCAATAATCTGGATGCTTTTCTCCAACACACATTTTCATACTGGAGTCCACATTGTATGCTATGTACCACATTGTATGTATTGTAGGCACGGCCAAAGTTTCAAGTGGATAACCTTAACCAGTTTGTACTGCGTTTGTGCTTATCATATATTTTTTAAACATTGTCATACGTAAACCTGTACAGCTTTTCGTTTTTTATGCAACGATAAGGATGACTGATAAAAAACGCATTTGGCTTACCTGGAGAATGGTACTGATAATGAGGACCGCCAGGCATTCCTGGTGGTCTTGCAAATGTAGAGCTTCCATAAGCACTTGCCATCGTGAAGTAGGCGTAGAAAAACTCACATCATACAACGAGAAGTCCGACAAAATCACTGTGCTTTCTTCAACTTTTGTGGATTTTTTATCGAAAGTTTCTCAAATAAGATTTCCGGTAAGAATAGTTATGGAAAATATAATTTGACTCAATCACATTAACGTTTTGCATAGAAGAATCTAGTTCAAACATTCATTTTCTATTGTCTTACGCACTGCCACCACGTGAATAGAAAGGTGACCTGGATTTCCAACGAAGTTTGGAGGTTCTTTAGCGGGTTTCTTTCCCAACCAATTTCAGCTCAGCTACTGAACTAGAATGAGCCTAGCTCTAGCATTTATAAAGGATGTGCTTTTTATCACTTTTATCAAAATGCCGAATTTGTATACACAATTGAACAACGGTGTTTTATGTCACTTATGTTCGCATGTCAAACAGGCACGCGTGCAATTAAAAATGAGTATTTCATTGGTAAACAATCAATCAAGTGAGTATCCAATCCAATTAGTTTTCGTTCACGGTTTTTTCCTTGTCATCTACGTCTATTTGTAAAGACTTCGCGATACACACAAGTTGGTATGAAAACCAAATCCAATTTAATATTCCACTTAGAGATTGCAGATGCACTTCCTGCCTTATGGTTTTGCGTATTTGAACAGAGGACCGTGCTATGTTTGCTTTGGTTATCAACTTATCAACGCCTTTCTCTTTCTTCACGTGTAATCCTACAGGTGTCTATTGTGCAAAACTTTTGGATCTTATTAGATTTCTTTCGATGCGTAGTAGGCACATCTAAGCATGCTTATTCCTTGCCTCCTAATTTGGCCGTGTTTTTGTTTTATGCCTTGGAGACACACTGCCACAATTTCATTACAGAGTTGATCCATTTTGTATGGACAAAGTACAAAAGACAAAAATCAAAGGCGAAAAGTAATGATGTTATGCGCATTGCTGCATAAGAAGAAGAATACAACATTCCAGTTTCTAGCACCATGCGAATTGAAAGATCTGCTGCAACAGTTGCTGAGTCAACCTTATGAAAACAATGTGTTTTGATGATTTTTTCTACTGGTGGTATTCAAAAATGTACGGATGGTAGTTACATGACTAAAACGCATTAACGTGTGGATCTACTATGCTATTAGAGCAAAAGTTCTTTTTTGCTGTAAAAAAAATTCTGACAAGAACTGATGGGGTGTATTGATTGCACTGCAGTAAACACTGTGATGTTTGTATATCGGATGCCTATGAATTGCTAGCGTGCGTGCTGCAGCGTTTTGGAAGCGTGCGTGTTTGACTTCTTTAAAGCTATGAATGAAAGCGTTCCGAATTTTGTATTCTTCACCAAATGTTTTAATAACACAGATCGATACTTAATAAAAAAATAAATGTTTATCCTATAATAATACATAATATGTACTTTATTTAACGATGTTTGTCAAAATAAATAATTTTTTTAACAGGTGCATCAGTCTAATTATTAATTTTCGACCTTTTCTTCTCCTTAGAATCATGTTTGCTATTCTCCCGTCGTCGCTTTGAAAGAGTATTTCTCGGGTCGTAAATGTCAAACCAATCGTCTGATTTAAGATTAGCATCTTTTGCTAAAACCTCTTCCTTATTCTCATAATGTAGTTTTTTGGCCAACCTGTATTGCGGATATAGAAATATAAATTAATGCATTGTAAAATTGCTATGAAAACGTATTTGAAATGTCTACAACGAACCATGAAATATCTTCAGATTTTTCGTCCTCTTCTTCCCCCTCTTCCTTTTCTGGATCGTTGGAACTCTCACCGAATGTTTCCTTGGCAGTTTCAATTTTATTTTTGAACTT
>JAAXOA010001083.1:0-17489 GCA_036561885.1 Salina celebensis
CCCCGACAGGCTCCGAGCCAGCGACCGGAGGCCAGCTGAGCCAAGAGCCTCGCCCGTCAGGGCGAGGCTTGCAGGCGAAGCGGCCGGAGGGAGCGGGCGAGGAGCCTGGAGGGGGAGACACGGCTGCCGGCGTTGGGGCGGCTCTGCCAGCCGGCGGGGCTCGACTATCCACTGCGGGGCTCAGTCCTATCGGCAGACCAGGATCCGTCCCGTCACCTGATGAAGAGTTACTCCCATACAAACATTTTTCGGGTCGTTCACAAATAACCCAAGCTTCTCTCCATGTGACATTCTTTATGGATTACCAATATGGTATGAAGCTTGAAGCTTTTATAAGAGAGAAAAAGTTACCCACGATACGAAATGAAGTAAAAATAGGAAATAATCGTTATGGAAAACTTTGAGTTGGGTTTTGTAAATTTGTTTTTTTATTTTTTTACAAAATCATATATTTTTTTTCATCATCATCATCAACAACAACAGTAATGTAATATATCATATCGTCAAATAATTTTTTATCCTTTTTCCCATTTAAATCAGCGTATTATGCATATTAATTATTTAGGTAATGTATCGTAATGATTTTTTCGTATATAATATATTCTTTTCTTTCTTTGATGAAATTAATGTTCGCCTGTATTTCTTTTTCTTTGCCCATTCACTCATTGGAGATTCCAGCTGCCAAGTAATTAAAAGTTTTGAAACATTTTTAGTACGGTAGATTCTATCCTTCTATAATTTGAGGAGTTGAGGTAAGTATATGGGCATAGAATACAATTGTAGCTTATAGAGTAAACACGTAAACTGTAGAATAATTTATATTTTTTATACAACAACAATATAACATTATGGAATATGTCTTTTTTTAAACGTCATAAAATGTAAGATAAAAGTTTAGAAAGAGAAATGTGAGGATATTTTTATATCAGAGCGTCATCATCAACAATGAAAATTATAGGTATAACTTTTGACACTTTCAATTTTCGCAAGGTATTGCAATCATCATCATCACCACCAAGTTATTTTTTGTTTTCCTTTTACAGGTTCAAAAATTGTTTACTCGCAAAATTATTCATAGGTAGTGGGGATGGCTGTTTTAACATGTTACATGCAATTCCCAAACCATTTTACATAGATTTTCATAAAGATCAATTGATTTTGATTGTTAAGCATGTATAACGTTAACAGAACCAAACGAACAAAAAAAATTACTTAAGTATCTGAGAATTAATCATCAAAAGTCTGAAACAAAATTAAAAGCTAGTATAACAAGTATATAAAAGCACAAAAAAAAATCTGAATTCATTGCTAATCATCCTTAGCACACGTACTTGGTTCAATTTTGTTTCGTTTCTTGGAAGATCAGTACATATCTGATTGACAAAAGAAAACATTATTGATACAGATTTTCATTGCTAGAGGGAATTTCATGCTTGAAACATTTTCAGGGAATAGTTGAGAGAAAAGGAGATCATCATAGCTCTTATAATTTTTAATGACTCTGGTAAAAAGCCATTGCAAGCTTGATTGTTTAAACAACATTTTTTTTGTCATTAATTTGAATGCAGATCGAACGCTTCAACAAGAAACTCCCATAAAAAGTTCTAAATACCACAATGTCCAATTCGCTAAAGGATCATTCACACTTATAATTTCATTATTCTCACACTCAGCCAAAACTCTTTTCTTCTTAAATACCCACGTGACTCTACCGTATAAACACATCAGAAACTTGTTTCTTTTATCTTTCAATTCTTTTACATTGAGTCTATAGCACAAACATTATTATGATAGTTACACAACCATTAAACATTGTCGATGAAAGTATTGCATGCATAATAGGTGATGATGCGGCGATGACTGGGACGAGTTTTGAGAACACATTTATTATTTTTTAACACCTACCACTAACGGACGCATTCATATATCACTCGGTTTTTATCGAAAAAAAGAAACATTCATTTTCAGCACCATTTTCTCCACAGCTAACACAAACCCTAGTCTTGAAACTTACAAATATCCTTTTTTATTACAAACTAACTCTAATGAAATGTACGAGTTGAGCCGTTTCAACTTGCAAAACATCAGCTAACATTAATTTCTAATCTTCAAAATTAACTTGGTACGAGCATCAATCATCCATTGTCATTTATACACTTTTTAAAACTAACAGAAAAAAAATATGAATGGCAAACATAATGCTTTCGACTGTTGTCCCAGAGAGTTGAATTGTTTTTGTAGGTGTCCATACAAAAGTACATTCGCCTTTTTTCACTTATTCTCCATCAATAAAAATCTCAACAGCAAGCCTGCAAGGTAACAAAGGAAAAGATTTACAAACAAAACTAAAGCAAGTATGCAACTACAAGAAATACACCGAGAGTCACACAATATTGCGGAAAACTCCGCTGTTTCCATAGCTAGGGGATGATCCATAAACTACGTCACGTTGATTGAAAGGTGGGTTATTTGGCCCGAGGGACCAGCGGAGAAGGCTGGGGGCGTCCTGGCAGCCGTCGTCGGGTGGTTTCTGCCAGCCGTGGGGGCTCGTCCGGAGGCCAGTGAGGTTCGTTCCTTTCGGCTGAACAAGGTTCCGGGCCGGGGTCTGATGGAGATTTACTACCGAGCCCTCTTTTTTCGGACCGCATCACGAATAACCAATCTTTCAATCAACGTGCCGTACTTTTTGGACGACCAGTATTTTAAAAAAAATGTTGATTCAATTTTTTCTGGCGTTTGCTTGTTGACGCATAACTACGTGTTAACTTTCATACGTTTTTTCCACTTAAATTTTTGCTCACCTGAGTAGTAGCAATGCTGCTTGGATGTATACAGAGGATGACTATAACTTTTAGTTAGTGAAATATGTTTTTTTGAGTACAAATCATCTGCATTTATGTAGAATACATTAAACTTGAATATGTATTAAATTAAAAACATTCTTTAAATATATCTCTTGTCTGTAACAAATAGACAAAATCTTCTGCGGCTATGAATCCTTTGTCTACTCTGAACTGACGTAATAACAATTTAATTACTAAAATTACTTATTTAAAAATTGAGAATTGACTAATAAAACACGGTGAGAAAAAAGGAGAGATACATAATGTGTCATGTCATGAGCTTCATTCGTATTTAATTATTGTTTCCTTTAAAAATTATGTCTATTTGGGTATTGTACGAATATGACCATTTAACTTTTATACGGAGAAACAAAAAGCTGTCTAAAACCTGGATAAAACGAAACCATTTTTCTTTTATGTTTGTTTTGTTTTTTTCTCTGGTGTGTTTTTTCAAAAAGGAAATATTATGTATATATAATATTGTATTCACAATTTTTGTTTTAATATTGTTTTTGTATTTAAGTGTAAAAATTTGTTGTTCATTTCAAAAACGTTGTCCGTTTAGATTAAAAAGAGGAGAAATTAAAATGTTCTTTTTCAAACTGACTGACGGCATGTTGATTATTGTATGTAACAACTGTAGTAATCGTTTATTGTATTTGTTTGTTTAGAAGCCATCCACAAAGCCATAAGCTTCAAGGGATGACATGGTGACATAGAAGAGCCAAAGGCAAACGAACAAGATGCTGGTTGGAATCTTCGTCTTTCTGGGTCCACCCAACTCACCACCACCGAACTGGGGCAGACGTCTCAGCAACATGACGAAAATAGCAACAGCGGCACAAGAACAGAATAAGAATACAGAGTATCCCAAGCTGAAAAACAATGCAAAAGTTGTATTAATGATGATGATGAATGTTTTACACTTTTACTCATATCTCTATCTCTGTATACAAAAAGTTGTATATAAAAAGTGTCACATACCTGCCAGGGTTGACATTGAATTTACCACATACGTATCCTGGCCTGTCCACACAACCGGTCAAATCTTCCATGTACTCATGGTAGAAAGCTGCAATTGTCCAGGCGATACCAATACCGAGGAAGACATTGACAGCGTTACTACCCGTTACGTTACCAACAGAGGCGTCAGCGTACTCATCCTGGATGGCTGCTACTTTGCTGGCAAATGTATCTGTGATTTTTATAAGTCGGCAATACCAGGGTAACAAAAAATGGAAAGAAGAACTTTAATTTATGTAACGTTCAATTGTATGGCAATAGAATCAATTTACATCACACATTGCCTTTGAGTAAGCATTTTTCACAATATTTAAAGCCATATCATCAGCAAATTAATAAATACAGAGCATTGTTGAAAGCAGAAAAGCGATGAGCCATAGTTACAAAGTATAATATTTTAGATTTTAGTATCGGAAGCCATACCGGGTTACTATGAATACTGGGGTCTACATTACTGAATTGACAATGAATCAAGTAGTTAACCTTACATATATTATGTAC
Source organism: Salina celebensis (assembly GCA_036561885.1). NCBI lineage: Eukaryota > Metazoa > Arthropoda > Collembola > Entomobryomorpha > Paronellidae > Salina > Salina celebensis. The sequence goes on from JAAXOA010001083.1 coordinate 4,368, forward strand.
ATCACACACAGGGCTTAGTCCTTAAGAGATCGTATTTACACATCAGTTACTTAGATACTAGATACCAAAGTTAAATGTAAAATGCACAAAAAAATTGGTCCAAGCGGACGCTTTGCAATTATCTAGCTTCACATAGGAATAGGTGTTCTTGTTCAAATGTAAATGAGTTTATTATATTTCCCAGTGAAACCAATTGCAAGCCTCCAGTGGACAGTAATTATGGTCCGCACACTAAATCTAGAGTTATATATAATTACAAGTGTTATTCTTCCGCAGTGTGTTATTATTATCTTAATTATGGGTTATGTGGGATCATATCATTGTTTCGGAATTCGGAACTTTTGCGGAGTATGTCATCGTTAAAGCCATGCCATTTTACAAGTAGATATACATTAAAATCTTCGTTAATTACACGCACACGTTACAATTTATATTGCAGATAGAAGGGACCAACTGTGTATAAAGTCAAAAGTTCAAAAAGTAGTATACATCGCTGTTAATCTTGATTGTGAACTTTTTAGTTGGCAGTTGCCAAAGTACTGTACATAGATGTGTCGATGATGACTTGGTCGATTAGGGAAGTAGTATTATTGTTTAGTACTTAGTACTTTATACGGAGTGTAATAATTTGATGATGGAAATTATTTTGTTTTCTGCATATTCACAGCATACCGACAGCCGTAAGACTGTACCAGTACCAAGCACCGTTACTGTTACGGAACCAAAGTGACAGTCTAATATTTTCCGGTGCTTCCACCTAAGTTTTGTGCATGAAAAGCAGGAAAAGATGATAAGCTCTTGTAGTAAAACTAGAGTACTAATCGTCCCTTTCCATAGTGATCATGCTACTTAAAAGCGAGTCTAATTTATCATGAAGAGGGAGTGGGAAGGGAAAGCCTTGTGCTTCTTTTCTTTCAGCATTTTGAGAATGCCATGAACATTGCAAATCTGTGTTTACCTAATAACTTGATAATGGATTAAGAACGAACTGGTGGAGACTAAAAAGGAGAGAATGGAAAAATGGTTGTGAAAAGTGATAAAACGAGATAAAAGGTGTAGATAAATATTATGGATGAGTAACAATAAACGAGCAGTTCACTAGTCCTTGAAGATTTTTAATGGTCTTTTGCAAGTAAGTCAGTTGTTTGCAAAAGATGATGTTCATCAACATAAAAATGAAAAGTGAATGGAATTTTTAAACTTTAAAAAAGAATGAACACTAAAAAAGGGAGGAGAAAAAAGTTGTAATGTTCTATTTTCTCTTCCCTTTCACTAAAAGCATGTAACCATAACACTGGGAAAGTGTACTTACAAATACCGTGTGCCAAACGTACAGAGTAAAGTGTGAATGTGATTGCAACTTTGGAGATTATAGTCTATACTATAACTGCTGTTGATCATGACAGTAATGCCCCTGACGGATGAAATGGAGTGCTTACAAAATCTTTGCACGGTATTCTGGTGAATAGCATCTTTATAGTATTTATCACCACCATCATTAACCTCCATCATAATCAACATCATCAAAAGTAAATAAATAAATCAGTTGCAAAAGAAACTGAGAAGAATATTTTGTGAGGATTAAGTGGGCATAGTTTAATATTTTTTGTGAAGTGTGAGCCATTATCGTCATCATCGTTTTTCTGTTTAGAGAGACGTGCTTGTTCTTTGGAGAACTGAGAATGAGTCTGTTTTTAAGGACTAAAAACTAAAATAGAGTATAACTCTGCTCTAATGAACTACATCCTAGAAAATACTCAAACTACTGTCTGTGTGTTAGAAAATGCTGCGACTATGATACGGAAGTCGTGAGCATTACGATGCTTATCAGAATACAGGAAGTGTTTATAATTTTCTATACTCTACATGTGCACCACAAAAAAAAATCTTGAGATCATCGTCATCACCATCGCCTTCCACTTGAAAGTTATCACAACAACCAAACACTGTCTTAAGCACGACTAAAATTTCGAGACAACTTTCACCATTCAATGTTCCGGTGAGGGTAATGACGGTGATAGCACAAGAGGATGGGCTACTTTTATACTTGAGGAGTATTCAAAATACTTATAAACTATACGCTGAGGAATATCATCTACTTTTATATACATTCTATACAAAATACACACAAATGTGAAGTTCCCAGCTATTACTACACACTACTAATTCATTACACAATACTATTCTATATAATGATTGTGCTAGGTAGTTGCGCAACATTATTTGCTCAAGTTTTAGGCAATTTTACTACTTCTACTTATTTCACCAGCTAATAAAGAGTTTTCTGGGAATATTAATGGAAGAAAGTATCCTGAGGAAATGAAGGAAAATACCAGCCTCCATTGTATAAGGAAGTGGCTGAAGTATAATTTTTAAAACTCAACAAGAACTCAAACGGGAGGAGAAATGACAAAAAAAAAACTTAAACTGGGCCAACCTCTGACTATACATGGACTAACGGGACAGTTTTTGAATAATCTGATTGGGAATCATAAGGATTAAAAAAAAGTTCACACTTGACTATGAACAGACATGGACAATTCCCAACCCGACTGTGAAAAGCATTTATTCTCATACTCAGCAGATATTAGTTTTTTTCTGTTCTAAAAATGTATTGTAAACAGCCAAGTTTTGGTTTAGAGAGAGCAATAGAAGAACACTTTTAGTTATCGACTATGCACTGCATATGCGCGCGTTGCAAATTGCCTTAATTATTTCCATAATACTCATCGATTTGATTACTGCAAAACTGTTCTCTACAAAAAAACTAATAAATCCAGCACAAATGAAAAAAATATACACACTGTCGAACCCACATTTGTTTGTCCTACATAATTTTGTTTGTACGACAGGTGCTTCCACTCTTTTTCTATATTTTTTCTAAAGACGGTTTGGTGCTCGTCGATTTTTTTATGGTATTTTACCTGGCACACTGGTACCCAATGCGACAAAAGCAATGGCTGTGACGGTATCTCTTAGGCCAACAGTGCAACCAAGATGGGATGCCAAATCTCCAATCACCGCAGTCAGGCAACCAATCATGAAGATTGATATGACGAACGTTACATAACCATCCATAATATCTGAATATCATATAACACAGAGAGAGAAAATGTAGTTTTTTCTTCGTTCTCAAAGCATTCAACACATTTTTGTCATCATATTTTTTTTCCTCTTTTGAGAAACCATAAGATTATATAGATTATGATGCACCTGCTTGAACATCCGTTCTATTCACTATAATATTATACCAAAAATTGTTTTGAATGACTTACCAACTTTGATCGAATCAACTGATCTCATGATATGAAAGGTATTTTAATTAGATATACTATAAGATTGAGACCCGCCTGTCCAAAACCCCGGACGACGTGTGCGTGTGCTTTGCTGGCATGGATACAATTTGAGAATAATTATCACCGACATCCAAAAGTTATAATACTATAATTACATTAACGATTTATCCTGTCACTGTCGCATAATGCACTAATACAACTTATGCTGTAAGAGTTTTATGTGAGTTGATGGTAGCAGTATACGATAAACTGTGTCTACCGATTTTCCTTTTTTTCCTTAACTGCATTACTAAAAGTACTTTCAAAGTATGTTATACGCCTCTGTGTGGTGTTGACTTTGCATTTTATATAATTTACATAACTTTGACTAAAAAAAGGTAGCTGACCTCGGTTTGTTGTACTACTTAATTTACTTTCGACCCAAACTCATATAAAGTAAGTAGCAGTCCGAAATAAAGCAAACAAATAGGATGCTATTAGGAAGTGCTTCTTACAGAGATAATAAAATTGCTTGTAAATTGGCTTTGATTATAAGGTTACTTGTAAACAATTACATTGATCCGCGTGCATAATACCAACAAATAAAAGTGTTAATTTAAAAGATTCCCTTTGATGTTTTCATATTCATTCGTTCATTAATTCATGAATCCAGTTTGTTTTGTTTTTATGTTAGGAAACATTTTTTTTTCATTTGCAAATTGGGTTGCTTTGCTTTTAACGCATAAGAGTAACAGGCTATTAATGAAAATTGACAAAAAAATTATATAAAAGAAAGTTCAGCAATAAAGGTAACAAGAGGAAGGTAGAAAGAGCGAATATAAAGATAATTATTTATGTTTGCAAAATAAAGAACCGGGGCTCATTAGAACAGTAACTTTTAAAATACAATGAAATTTGGCTCTGATATTTTTTTAAAATTAAGGCGAAAAAAAGTACGAGCGTTTCTTTTTCTGCGTTGTTAAAATGGATTTTACCTGGAATACTAGTTCCGAGAGCTACAAATGCGATGGCTGTGACAGAATCTTTGATCCCAACAGTGCAACCCAAATGTGAGGCAAGATCACCAATAACCGCCGTGAGAACTCCAATCGCAAGGATTGAGACTACGAATGCTACGTATCCATTTGCAATATCTGTTTGTTTTTAGAGTGGATGTGTATAAAACAAGTGTATACACATACCGTACGGAAAAATATAGAATAGAAAAAGAAAGAAAAAAAAGTTTCATGTAAAAATTCAGTATGATCATCATGAGAGAAGTTTTTTTTCATCATTATCATCCTGCTTGCTCTAATATCACACATCACGACATCACTATAAATTTTATCACACAAAGACGCACACAGTCCTTCTCCCTAAATCTAAATCTCATCTTTATGTTACCCAGTACAATTTTTGCCCAGCCACGTGGTCCCCAAGAAGAAAACCTGTTCTATTTTTACTTCATCGTCATCTCCTCAACTTGCTAAAATAAAACTCGACGCACACACCTAGCTCTAAAACAGATGTACACGATGAGCCTCTCAGATTATACTGTGGATTTCATTAATTATGAATTAACATTGACAAAAAAATATAAACCTCATACATCTGCAAAATAAAATCTTAGGATTATCGGTTTACATTACGAGCCGCATGAATAATTAAAGTATAAAGATGATGATACGGATATGAAGCAGGCAGCCATGAGCACAAAGTAAAAGATCAGAATATCTGTGTCTATGCCCATGGCATGTCTGTCAGCATATCGTCCTCATCATGATCAATTGAGGAGAATATTAAAGAGAAAAACATGTCTACCTGTGGGAGGCACACAAGCAAAGATGATTTTCCAAAAGATGGTAAGGAAGTGCATGACATAGTCACCACAACTTGGCACTTTCTCTTCCGCTTCTTCACCTTCCTCGCCTTCACCACCTTCCTCGTCCTCACCTAACAAACAGAGTCATGGTTTTAAGGGATTCAGCTAAACACTGAGCAGTGCAGTTAATTTTATCTCTGGAGATTTCACCTGCGCTGACAGTAATAGCTTCAATAAATTGTTCTTTCCATGAGGAAGTTCCAACATGCAGAGAAGCATTTGCTCGTTGCAGCAATTTGTCAACAGTGTTCTATAACAAAAAATTATTGCAAGTTACCCAAACCAACATAGTTTTAATTAAATGGATCAAAGAAAGTTTTCATGTCAGTGATACATAGATGGCATATAGAGTAAAGAGAGAGATGGGGCAAACAACAAATTAATTATTTTACCTTGAATTCCTTGCTCTCGTGTATACGAATGAGGCATTTATCACCTTCGCCTAATTTGGGCAACCCTTGGATCGCAATCTTTTCGTCTTCTGTCAGTTGTGACTCATCCTTCTCCTTCAGTGCCAATGCCGCTCCTTGTTCATCCGTAGCTGTGTTATGGTTTATTTTTAAATGTAGAAAGCAGGAGCAGGATTTTTTATATATTTTTTAATCAGTAGATTGCCAAGAGGAGATCAGAATCGACCACGATGACGACGATGTTGACAAGGGCGTAACCAAACACAAAACAAAAAGATGGTCAAACGTTATCTTTACTTTTTCATGTAATATTGCATCATGTTCACATTCAACCATTTAAATATTCCAGAATAATATGTAGTTGTAAAGAAACAGAAATTAAATAATAAAAAAATGTAGAAAATGTTAAATACGAAGTTTTGAGTACACATACATTGCCTACACCACAATACATTCCCAATATTAATAGTACTTTTTGTTTTTGCAAGGAGAAAAACTAAAACTGAGTTTATCTTTTATACACAAAAAATACACATAACCTGTCCTAGTCAACATATACACAGGCACATGCCTTTAATGACAATCGTTTAGTTCTTATCTGCATTGTTGTTAATTCCCTTCCTTAGTCATACGTAGCTGAGAGAAAGTTACGATAATTTGACAACGAATTATTAAAGTGAGAGAAAATTAGTACTGGTATAATATGCAGCCAGGAATTAAACATTTAAAAATAATAATAACAATTGAGCATACATAGAGATTTTACAAGGATGATAAGATGCAGATATAGAAAATGATGGTAGTAAATTTATATACAAAAATTTACATAAATAACAAAGGTAGGTGTTGTGGATTTACTACAGGTGAAAATGCGGTAAAAAAGAAGGTTTTTGTGGTGAAAATTTCTTGCAATTTTAAAGAGGGGAAAGTGAGAAGGATTTCTACAAGGTAGACAAAGAATATACCTTCCGTTTAGAGAAGGCAACCTGGTGAATTCAAGATTTTGGATAAATTGTAGAAAAGTAGCTGTGGCAGGTGACACATATATATAAAGACAAAAATTTTAAATGTAGACGAAAGATTTTTTTTGTTGAAACAGTGCTCAAACACATAACTTGCAGGTCGGGTTGTTTTTTGTGGGTTTGGTTTATAGCTTGAAAACTGTAGGAAAAAACATGAATGGGTCACAGGGGAGCAAACAAATGGCTAGAGAAAGGAGTATATTTCGTTACCTCTGTGTTTGAAACGGAATTTAAGGTCTGGAAGAGAAAGAGAGTTTATATTACCAATTGTGTTTGGTGATAATATAAAAACAGTTGTACGCTACTTGATGGTCACTGGTACAATACTATTTTTTATACAGACACTTTTTTGAATCCAGGAATTGTACGAACAGGCTTTCTACATACTACACGGTATTCTCAGGTATGTATGGGCGAGCACTAATTCCATTCACAAGACCGAAGGATCATTGGTCAACACAACAAAATCAAACACATTACCCAAATCCAAATGCCAAAAAACGCAAGACGTGTAAAACTGCAAAACTTGTGGGGAAAGTGATAAGACTACTATATAAATAGGTAGATTTGTCTATAAATCCTTCTCAAACAACACCTACGAAGATTCCTAAACACCTGCAGATTCCTTTGTAGCAGTCTATCGGTTGAGTGAAAGTAGTCTTCACACAATAACTATTTAAAGCCATTTTAAAGAAAACCAAACGCTTAATTTTAAACGGAGAACAGTTCTAAACCTTATTTCGGCTCTCGTTTTGTATATTTTGTTGAGTGGTAGCAGCAGTTGTGATGTAAATAGTTACGTAAGCAAATAGTTACTGAACACGGTTATATTGCAAAAGTTTATAAAGCAAGACTGTAAATTGTATGATGGGATATTTTACTAACTAGCTTCAATACAACTGTCTTTATGTTGCGTTAAGTATTGGTGAAAGCAGGTGAAAGTGTTAATCACAAAAACCACAATGTATACAGTTTTTTGTACATTTTTCTTTTTATTCAGAATTTTATATGTACAACCATGGAATAATGGCATTCAGTCAGACTTGCTTTTGAACTTTTCAAAACCAAACTGATTCCGATGATCTGGAAATGTTGTAATCAAAAGGATTGCTTTGCCAAATTAATTGAAAGAACTATTTCAGGATTTGTATATTTTTCCAGTGAGAGAGGTCGAAACTTTTGCTCTATCTCTGATTCATTTGAGAAGTACGTAAGATTTTTGGCGTACGCAAAAAAAAACATGAAAACGTCACCAACATCACCATCAACTTTTTTCTCTTGTACGGCAAAAAAAAATTAATGATGACTGTAGCAATGCAGAGATTCTGTTTGCGGAAAGGCTTCAGCAAAAGAAAAAATCCACATATTGATTTTAACTTGAAAACATCTCATGTCGTTTATTGCCTTACAAACAACTGGACGGACAAAGTGACACCGTTTTACATTGAAATACGTTGACCGTGCTGTATTTTTACGTGCTTTCTGTATCAGCATTCTTGTTTTTAGTAATAATATCAAAGATATGTGGAGTGGAAGAAAGATGGTGGTGGCAGCGGCTGCAGTCGCGACAGACGGGTTTTGATAAATAAATGATCATAGGATAAATGGTGCTCTTGCATTGCAGTGCACTTTTTTTTTGTTATTACTAGGGAGATAAAATCCCAAGGGAAATTCAAGAAATGAGGTTGGCTATTTGCGTAGAGTAGTGTTCTGTATCTTCTGTTTTCATATAGGTTTTTTTGTGGTTATTGTGTGTATAAGTATGAGGTATACAGTATACGGTTATTAGGTCACCATTAAGTATTATTGTTATGATATGATGTTCTAGTTTGCCTCATGTATTTTATTACCTGTAGAATTATTATTAGAGAAAGAGAAAACCTTCAACTTCGATTCTTGTGGTCTTAACAAACTTTCTACAAGTAAGCTACTCACCAAAAGAAACGGCGTATATTCTGCTAGCTAGAGCCTTGTTAGTCAAACTACTTGCGTTACAGCTACCATGTACGTAATATACATACAAAAGAATTAATGTCAATACTTCTTAGCTATAAAAGAATCAAGGTCGCGTGAAAATATCTCTTGTCTTCATGTCTGGATCATCTAATAAAGAAAAATGTTAGCGGTTTTATAGAGCATTTGGCTTCCTTAACTAAAACGGGAATAGATTATTGGAAAACTGTCGCCTGCGCGGTTAGTTTTCTTGTAGACTGTCTTCGTCGGCTATTAGTAAACTTATAAAGTAGTCTATTCTAGAGTAATTGCAGGTATAGTACGTTTTGCAAATAAACTTTTACTCTTTAAATAATAAACTTTTCTTAACCTGTGATTGTACTACCACATAGAAACAAAAAATCAGACAGATGCAGACTTTTTGACAGATGAAACCTGTAAACCACAATTGTAAAAAGCCACACCTTTCAAAGAAAAAAAGAGCCTATTTAAGACACAATTTTAAAGAGAAAGTCTAAACTCTATCAAAGTCCGCGTAAAACTCGTTAAATGTTCAATTTTCAAGTAGACAGTTTTCTCTGTCGCAAAAAAATCAAGTTCAAAGAGCCATCTAAACCAACAAACTTTTACTTTGTTTGTCAAAAGGCACACAGGCTTTAAAAAACTTCAATCGATCTACTGTGTAATGTCAAGTGGCAAACCTAAAGTGGAACACTGTAGAATAGTAAAATACTGTCAAACCGGATACAGGAAACAAAAGGAAAGGAACAAGGGAAATACACTACTCGTATATGGCGTGTACTGCGCGAATATATAATAGTGTAAAATTGATGATAATGTCATTTTTTATTCACAAACTTACATCGATGAAAGCGTATACAGTGTGCAAGTAGACTTATTTTTAGTCTATACAGCGAGCGTGATAAGTCTTCAACAAAGAATGCACCAACAGCCACAAGACTACCACATGTAAATTTGTTTAAAATCGTGCATTGCCTTTGGTCAATTTTCAAACTTACTGTCGTTGATTAATAAATGTTGTTTGTTCTCCTATTTTAATTGTTTTTACGTTATTCCTTTTATCTGTCTCAAACTTTTGCTCCTACGAAATCAGTTTTTTATCAGTAGTATTGGTTCAGTTTTCTCTAATTTTATTATCATCATATTACACATTATTATATTGTGGTAGAATATTTAATTACAAAGACAAAAAAGAAACAACTTCTATCTGAAAGTCTAAAGAGATAGAATAACTGCTCTAAAGAGAAAGTGAAAAAAATAAAGGAGTAAACTTAAACCTTCTTTTTGAGAGGCTTTGTCCTGGGCTTGGGGTTCGGATTCAGATGCAACAACCGGTTCAGGATCATCCTTTTTTTTCAATCAATCAAGTTCAGAAGTAGAGAGAGTGAGAATAAGAGGGATTGACAGATTTTTTTTTTTTTGTTCAGACAATCCAAAAAAAATACAAAAGAAGTTTTGCTCAAATCATTGTCGACGACGAAGGATTTACTCTATACAAAGTTTTTTGCCTGTACATCGAGTAGATCATAAGAGAAAGTGAAAAAAATAAAGGAGTAAACTTAAACCTTCTTTTTGAGAGGCTTTGTCCTGGGCTTGGGGTTCGGATTCAGATGCAACAACCGGTTCAGGATCATCCTTTTTTTCAATCAATCAAGTTCAGAAGTAGAGAGAGTGAGAATAAGAGGGATTGACAGATTTTTTTTTTGTTCAGACAATCCAAAAAAATACAAAAGAAGTTTTGCTCAAATCATTGTCGACGACGAAGGATTTACTCTATACAAAGTTTTTGCCTGTACATCGAGTAGATCATGTTGTGTCACAACTTTCTTTTCAAACGAGGAATATCAAAAGGAAGAAAAACTTGAAGGAAAGAGGACGAAAAAAACACTTTTCGATTGAGGTTTCCATAAAAAAAGTGATCTATATGGATTTTATAAGGAGGTGAAAGTGATACTACGAAAGGACAAGGAATCTGATAAACGTTGATAGTAAATAAAAATTCTTACTATAGTAAAAATAATGTCATGTTAATGTTACTTTTTGTTGGACGAATTTAATCGGACAACTTATTCCCAGCAAAATGACAAACTAAATTGAGTCTACTTAAAAAAAATGAAATGATAAAAGATGAGTATGAAATAAAAAAAATATAGAATATATGCAATGTTCATACTGACCCAAACACTACGCCTGTTGTGCACATTAATTTGGTTTAAGAATAGTATGGATATTAAAGCTATAAAACAGAGAATAAAAAAATATGTACCCGATTATTACATTGTACAACAAATAACCTGCAATTACCACTGAGATTATTGTTATGAATATACTTTGAAGATGGGTTACGGATCGAAATGATCTACTACAAAGACAAAAAAATATATTTGTCAAAGAAAAAAAAAGAAGATATTTACAGATGACTATTATATGAAAAAAATGCTTCCTTCATGTAACATTCACATTTCATTCATTTACTTTGGCATACACAAAGTATAACGAATATATATTTCAGACATTAATTTTCACCAACAGAAGATCACAATTTTTGCCACGAATAATAGAGTACTGATTGCAAAACATAATAAAAAAACTAATACGATTTCTTCAAGTTCCACGTAAAACAAAGAAAGCACATGTAACTTGTTCAAGACAGTGTAAAATGAAGAAGGAAATAATAAAAAAGTTCATATGAAATTTGAAAGTCATAAAAAATAATATATTTTTAAAAAAATAATGAAAAGAAATGAATGAATTGTGAAAGAGTGAATAAGAAAGTAGTAGTGAAATAATATTTTATATATATATAAATATAAAAGAGAAAATGAATGAATAAAAATATAAAGCTTTTTGGTGAAATATGTGGCACTTACTGTGTTGGTTCATTCAATCAAGGCAAGAGACAGAGAGAATGTGTGCGTGAGAGAGAGACGCATATTTTTTTGCGATTTTCATTCATTCATTCAATCGAAGAAATAAATAGATAGATAGAGAAAGTGAAAGTAGTGTTGGTAGAGGTGGTAAGAGAAAGTGGTAGTTGTGGTAGAGTAACGTTGTAAACAGGTGTAATAGTAGTGGTTGTAGATAGTTGTAATGGAGAAATGGTGTTTCGGATAAAACGTAGTAAATTCGGAAGAAAATTGGTATGGTCGGTAGTAGTGAGACGGTAAATGTTAGAAAAAAAAAATCAAGGAAAGAATGATGGTAGTAGTGGTGGTAGAATATGTAATGGTTAAATTAAGTGGGTAAAAAAATGAGTTGGTCGCGAGCGTGAGAAAATGTATTGATATTTTAGTTTGCGTGTCATCATTGTCAATAGTTCATAGTGATCGATCACCATCAAACATCAGTGATTTAGATTTTGCACGGTCAGCAGAGAAGTGGAGTCGAGGTTGTCGAAGATGTCGAAGGAATTTGACGATTGAAGAGAGAGAGAGATCAGAGAGAATGAGATGGTGGGTTTCGTTTCGTTATTTGACGATCGTGAGAGAAGAGCAGAGAAATTTGTTTGGAAATCACAGTGAAAAAGAAACAAAATAAATTAGATATTTTTTTTCATAATAAATCATCCAATAATCATTAATCATCATTACACTAAATTATAAAAGTAATGAATAATCATAGGTCATAAATTGTCACCAAATTTATCATCAAAGTATAGGAACAGATATGTAATATAAAAATGCGCATGATAATTACACCATGATTTGTTTTAATTTCAAGCATAAGACGTTTGAAGTTTTGTATATCAATTGATAAGATTCGGCCTCCTCCCACAAGAATATTTAGAGCGGTTATCGTAGGACACATTTACATTCATTATCTCCAGACGAGTATACTTTTAAAAGACTGAACACGACACAACAAAGAAAGCGTCAACAAAAGAAAACATGGGGTAAAAACTAACAAATAAGTATGAATAGCTTTTTGCAGTGACACAGACTAAAACGTGGTTTCCTGCGGATAAAACAACGATAGAATGACAACAGACGAAAAATACGTAATGGATAAACTATACGGGAATAAAATAGTTTATATAAAGTAAAAAACTGTACTGAACTTAATTATTTACATATATCACAAGTAGATCACGACAAATATCAAGATTTCGGTAAATATTAGCAAACTGTTGATAACCTTGCGAAATTTTTACTAAAAATCGTCATTAATTTATCCATTTATTGAATCGTATTGCCCGTTTCGTCTTTTGTAAAGTTTATAATTTGTGGGAGAAATCAGTTTTAGAGTAATTTTTTTTTACGTTTAAACCGGAACGGCTCCAGGTCTACAAGCAAAAATTAGTGTTAATAGTCAGCTTGTTCAAAAAAAAATTGATCGGTGTCAATAAAAGGTCCAGAAATCATCACACCGTTCATATAGCATAGAGGGCCGTTCCATTGCAAAGTTAGAGTATTGTTATCTCGATACTTTAAGCAAATTCTGTATCAAAGTAGTTTTAGCTAATCCTTCATTATTAGTTTAAAAGGGAAGTCAAAAGAGATTACTTTCACTTGGTTCAGAATATTTTTGCATATTTCCTCATAGTTTAAGTGCTAACAAAG
>JAAXOA010001084.1:0-17486 GCA_036561885.1 Salina celebensis
AATGAAATGTCTGCCTTATTTTCAAATTGTAGTTAATCTTCTTGTCTGCATTCTAAAAGTCACGAGGCAGTTGCGAATAAGGCACGTACTTCCAACTCATTCTCATTATTAGTATTAGTATGAACTAATATATCCAGTATCATCAGTTTTATATCACGTACATAACTGAATTTAAATATTTTGAGTGCACTATCAAAAGATTGGAATAGTTTTATCATCTTAAACTTGTGAAAGTGAATAGCGGAAAGTTATTTTAAAAGTACCTCAACTTACCCCGTTTTTGCTGTGGCTTCCAGGAAAACAATTAAGTCAGCCATGTAAAAATAGTTTGTTCCAGTGAAGTTCTGGTGGTATTTATAATCTATTTGGCGTAATCAGTAGTTTAGTCCAAAGTAAATATGGAGCCTGGAGTCGTTTCAAGAACAGTAACTATTTTGCTACTATTGTAAGTTAGTTAAAACTAATAGTATTACCTGAGGGCTTCTCGTATGTTATTTTTCAAGTAATCAACGGATATCATAATATTTTTAGGATAACAAAGCTGACAGCGTTAACGCTACCTGAAAACTATGATTCAACCGTTCGCCCCAACCAAGGAAGCGTGGCTGACGTGGTAAACGTTTCAGTAGAGCTTTTAGCTGTTCGTGACATCGATGAAGCTAGATCCCAAATGACAGTTGATGTAGCTCTCCATTCCTCCTGGGTGGATTCAAGACTTTTCGAAGCTGTTAAACGGGATACATTAATTGTCAATCAAATTCCAAACATTTGGATGCCCGATGTGAAGATCGCAAACGAAGCGCATGCACGATCAAAAGATATTAGCGAATACATCCAAGTAAACAAAGACGGTGTTGTTACATTAAGCCAAAGACAAACAAGCACAATTACTTGCCAAGTATCTCTTGCAAAATATCCATTTGATAGGCAATTATGCAGACTTCAAATCAATTCATGTAAGTTTCATGTTTCAACCAATATTTAGTAATTTCAAGCCAATCATCTTAATTGTAATATTGATTTGATTAAACCCAGTTGGATACTCGGCTGTTTACCTGAAACTGTTTTGGCACGGAACAGTTTCCGACAACGTTCCAACATACCACACCGAGTTCAGCTTTTCATATGCGGAGCAATCGTCTGAGAACATAAAATCAGCAACTGGAGCCGACTACTCTAATCTTTTCTTGGAAATTGCAGTGAAACGCTGCCCGTTGCGTGTTATATTTCGTGCAATGCTTCCACCCTTGTTTCTATTAGCTCTCAGCTATTATCTGTACATTTTGTCACTGTCCACTGTTCCAAAAGAAATCGGCTGCAACAAACGGACATCATGTCGAAGCTGCCCACTCGTCTCACCAGCCATCCACTTTTACAACTATGAGTGCCATACCAGACTTCAATTTACTTTTGATTGCATTAAATGGAATGATTCTTCTTTTGACTGTTCTCATTTCGCAAATTAACTATATTTCCACTCCACCGTCAAGTGCCTTAAGTGGGTTGGATGTTTGGCTCAATTTTTTCTCGACAATACAATTTGTGATTCTATGGCACAGTGTGCAGCTCTACTTCAATAGCTCTTACAGGAGGATCAATATGGTGAGTGTATTATCAATGTGACTTCCTCGTCAAGCTTTTTATAGCCTATATCTATACTACTACCTTGTTTATCCACTTGTTTGTCCTTGCTAATATGTGGTTTTACCAATTCCAGAAAAATGACGGTGGCTCCTGCTATATGAACAATATCAACACTTCCTTCAAAATGGGGATACCACCTACGGTTGTCGTGTTTATTATCGTATTTTGCGGTGTCTATTTATCTTAATGATTCATAAAGTGATTTTAACATTGAATGTACACTGTGATTTGAAGTATTACGTACATGTGGCATGGCATTTCGTCACAGTGCTTATGACAAATATTACTCAATATGTTTCAAGCGTAGACGCTACAAAACTCATTGTCAGTACAACCCAAAAAATAGTATAGTGTATCAAATTCATTAAATGTTTATTATAACGAAGACGCTATGAAGTTAATAAATTCAAAAGTAAATGTATAAAGATTTTCAGGACGCTCCGACACACGCTTAACAATTAAAATGGTAAAAAGCTGGCCTTTTGATTCCAACTATCAAGCCCATATTAATGCGAAATTGCGAATCGATGGAGAAAACTACCCGTTTTTATCACACAAACATAAACGTATCTGAATTCTCATGATGACATTAATTTTCTTGAGGGTTTTTGGCACGATCCATTCCGCGTTTTGATTGTTCCTGTGGGACAGGCTTTACCCGTATTTTCAGGTCTAAGTTTTGGTCCTGCATAAAGTGATTGCTCTTGTACTTCAAAATCAGTTTCTTCTTTTACCGTTGGAGCTGCTTGTGTGAGGTGTAAATATTCCATATCAACGCGCTCAACTTGGCTTTGCTGGCGCTTGTAATAGAAGTTGTCGAATTACAAACGCTAATGCTTCTAATGACTCAATATCATCCTTATTATTCGCCAAAAACGTTTCGTATCCGATACGTGCCACAGACTCCGGTTTTACTTGAACAACCTCTTCCTGATCGGAGCTTCTTTTTGGCGATCCTAAACAGAATTAAATTTTTATGGAGCAATTAATGACCGTATTTAACTGATTTTAATCACATTATAAGAAAAGCTGTGCCATTTACGAATAAAATATTTACCATTGTTTTCCTCACTTGCTAGCAGAGATGTGCTCGTAGAGAATTCCGATGGAAACGATATGACATCATGGGTGGGCGCAGTCAGTTTTGCAGGATTTTTATAGAATCGATATCTTGAATTTTTTTGGTCTGCAATTCAATTTTTTACGATTTTGCAAAATATGAATTATACAGTCAACCGAATTACGTGGAACAGGTATTCGCAAATACATTTCGTTTTCAAATAATGTAATACTTACCAAATGAGCCTCTTTCGTTATCTATGCGAAAAGAAAGTTGCAGATTAGTTTCCACGTTGCCAGGAAACATGAGAGATTTCCCAGACTCATGATTTCTTACTGGTTGATTTTCTGTTGACTTTTGGCTAAAACTCAATGGCTTAGCAAAAATAGTTTGCCCAAGACAAGTTGTTATTACGATAACGACTACTGCAATTAGCTGCATTTTGGTAAGATTAATTTCCTATTTATGTTGCTTGTTCACCGGTACAAATTGAAATGGTAGTTTCAGCTTGAGCCTTCTTCAATGCAACACATTCAGTATATCAAACCACAGGTACAGTGGACAAAACCTCTTGCGTCAAGCGAAAGTGCAACTTTTTTAGCAGTATCACACAATCATAAAACAAAAACGTCACTCCCAGAAAGCTTTTTTTGCTCTAAGAAAATTTTTCATAAAGAAACAAGGACAGATAAATATAATTTTACAATGTAACCTCAAAACACTATTAGCTATTTGAATTCACATTTGGATAAGAACTCTTTGAACTCAATTCGTGAAAATGTCCGGTACATAGAACCGCACATAGTATTTTCACGCGTACGTCTAGATACAATAAAAGTTTCCGGCTTTTCCAATGAGCTCATACTATCTAATAAAAAACTAGTTTTGTACAACAAATCAAATGAAAACACGCTGCATTGAATTTTCAATTAGGTTTCCAAACCATTTGTTATTGTAGTGGACATGCAATACTCGGGATTAATTGGTCATTTAATTTTGTATGCGGAAGATGTAGTACATCGTGTATACGCGGATTTCGGTGATGGGTGATGTATGAAATCACGGCACACAGTACAAAACACAGAAAAACTAAAATCTGTACAATAAATCATAATATTATTGATTTTCGACCGTATACCGCATGCGTCTCTATGAAACACAGCGCATGAACAAATCGGTTCGCTCGGCAACTTGTGTTTTTGAAACTTACAATGAAGTATCGGTGGCTTTAAGCACAAATATTTCGAGGGGAAGTTTTAGGGAATGGTTCCAAGTGGACTATGTGGATTGGACAGGCGGATGGGCAATGTACTATCTTCAAAATTACTCTTGTTTGAATTAATAAGACAAATCTTTTACTTTATGTAATGACGGATGGTTGGTATAGTAATTTGTTACAAACTCACGATATCATGTACACGTACTGACTATCGGCATCGGCAATTGCAATACGACGAATTTTCTTAAAACAAATGATTATGTTGGATTTCACGTTATAAAAGCTAAGGGGTTTATACCAATTCAGTAGTATCTGTGTATCAAGCTTTTTCTTCAAAAACCCAATCTATATTCCACTTAGGTTTTTCACAGGGAAGCCCCTCTTAAATCATCCATAAAGGTTTTATTCTTGATACCAGAAAACTGGGATAGGTATAGGTAGGTTTAAGAAGATGCGGGTTGCTACAAATTGTGGCGAGCCAAACCCTAAATATCGAGTTTGAATTATTATGATTGAAGAAGTGAATTCATGCAATTACTTGCTACTTTTGTCTTCAAAATACAGTTTTTGTTGTGGTAATCACATTCTTAGCCCATTTCACGTGCGCAGCAAAATTCCTTAATATTGATATGTGGGTACAGTCGATTTTGGACATCGGTGATTTTAAAAGAAATGATACAAAATAAAAGGTTCAACTTTCAAAAATATCGTTCAATCTATTTTGTAAATGTGTAATTGTAGATGATAAAAATCTTCTACTCCAGCAAAAACGTCTTTAAAATGGACAAGGGTGGGTCTTTTGAATGCAAACACTACAGTCACGAAGGACTATGTATAAGAATTCAGGATGCTAAAGTTGGCATATGTTTCAATTCTGTAAACAGATATTTTA
This sequence comes from Salina celebensis, assembly GCA_036561885.1. NCBI lineage: Eukaryota > Metazoa > Arthropoda > Collembola > Entomobryomorpha > Paronellidae > Salina > Salina celebensis. The sequence goes on from JAAXOA010001084.1 coordinate 4,816, forward strand.
TTTTTCCATTCAGTTTGTACAAGATTTTTGGCAAAATTATATGTACAAAGTTACTCTATTCATAGATAGATAGATAAGTATATAACTTTTATATTATATGTTTAGTTTTGCGCGTGGTAAACAAAAATTAACTGTTAATATGAGATCTCTTTGTTGTAAATTGGCAGGCAGAAGACTTTGATGGCATATTCGCATATAATACGCGTGCTTATGACTGTTTACTCCCCTCAACAGTGACATTGGAGTCGACCCGAGGCTGCCTTGTAGTATTTGCGTCAACAAGTTTTGTCAAACTGTCCTCTACTGCCCTTAAAGATTCCTTCGACTTTTTTTCAAGTTCAGCCACAGATCTGAGCAACCTTTGAAGGTACGCATTTTGAAATGCTTGCATTGAGCTAGTTCGTTCATTCCTTGACGGCATATTGGGATGTGGAGGTGATGAACGATAATCAAAGGAAGATTTAGGATATGGATTTACCACTCGTGCACATTTGCCCCTGTGATTTGGTTTTTCATTCTTTGGACAAGGCATCTTAGCTGGCACATCGATAAGAAAGCGGTCTTCATAGTCTTCAGGATGGTTTTCACTTGTTCGGTTAAACAAAGAACTAACTATTTTGCCTGTATTTGGTATATGGCTGTTGGCATCAATTTCACTCCTTGAATTGTGACTGTGTTCTCTCAACAAGTCCTGTCCCTCTTCGTCAACTGCTTCGCGGAAGATCAACGAATCTTCACTCCTGCTATCATCCTTCATATCAATAGACGCGATTAAGCGATCTTGGTTTTCTGCACTTCGCTCCTCTAGTTTACGGTGATGAATTGAGTATTTGCTTGGTTGGTCTGAAAAATATATAAGTATACCCCATGTTAAAGTAACCGTATCGCTTTCATTAAAGTACTTCAACATATTCTGCGAAATTTGTTGACGTCAGACGTTAAGGCAAAAACGAAAGGTAATTAGAACACTTTATTTATGTGGGTACAGGGTGAAATAATTTGCCATATTTCGTGTCAAAAACAGGTAGTAAAAAGTGGTCACAAAACATGAAAGATTTGGATTTGATTATGCGTAATAGACAGAATATACGTGTGAACCAAACTGACGTCAAGTTGGCAAAAAGTTACTGTTAATCGTTTTGCACATCCAACTTTCATGTATCATATTACCAATGTACTGTGTATTCTGGGGTTATTATTATGGAAAGCATACTATACGTCTTCACCCTAATCACGAAATCTGAACTTTTTCGTTTATACGGAATTTTTTCTAGTAGTTTTTTTTTTGTACTCACCACCACTTGCATCACTGTTTTGAATCGAAGGATTTCTCCCACGGCTGTATTGATACGATCTTTTAACAGTAACAGATGAATCGGGAAAGGAAATTCCATCTGAATATCCCTTCTTCACTGCGGATTGGTCAATCATAGGTTGAAAAGAACGAAAACTTAGGGGTCCTACGTAAAAAACACATAATGGAACCATAAGTAATTATTGAAACACGAAACTGGTTTCTCTCGTTAGTAAGAATATAGCTGTTAAGTATACCAGCAGCGTCCCTTGATCCATAATCCTTGGTAGCATCCTGTACATTTCTAAGCAAGTACAATTTTCCATAAATCATTAAATCCGATTTGCCTGTGTCACTTGGTGGTTGTGTCATCGCACTTGATCTTCTCAGAGGTAAAGGTATATAAAGCTCCCTAGGTCCGTCAACGATTTCTTTGTCTCCAATAAACCTCAAATCGCTAGCAGGACGAGGAAACCCGAACACTTGCACGATTTCCATACAAATTAGCACCACACTTGTACACACTGCAAAGGACGACATTTTGAATCAACTTGAATGGAGTATTCGGTACTTTGCAAAATTATAAAACGAAAAGCCGCTTGATAACGGATAATATTATCCAAATTTTCGGTCTATCGTTAAAATTGACAGTTACTTTTGTCAAGTGCCTATAAACATTTAGAGGTAAGATGTTATACTGCACTCGGCAAAGGTTTGCCTGCTTGTGATTGCAGCTCTTCGTGGAAAAAAGTAGCCAACATTGACCTGATCGTTTGGTGGCTACGCTTGAAGCGCAGTTCATTCCGTATTATAAAAGACCAACGTCATGAGTCATTAAAAAACTCATTGCGACTCAGTCATAGTCATGCATGTATGGATAAAGCGTTAGAACATTACCTAGTTTTTATATAAAAATATATTTTGCTGATCAGGTTTCGTGCATAATATTTATCATTTAGATGGCAGAACAAAAAACGAGTGCATCCAACAAAAACAATGGTATTATTGTATTGAAAAAACCCAATCCTCTTCGTGATTGACATAGAACGTAATGGAAAAATATCATTTCTGAATTCGCAAACACTTGACCAAGAGAACAAAACAGTTCCTTTTTTTCTCATCAACCATAATTATTGTGGTCTATAGCGTGAGAACATAAAATGGACAGTTTAGATTATTACATAGAAAGAAACATCTAGATTGAGTTTTCTGGCAGTACGCTCAACATGGAATCCAGCAATTTTTCGCAACCCGCATTTCGAAATATAAATTGTATGAAATTCAAAATATCTACGTGGGGTATATTTTGTAATTCATATTCATCGGTTTAAGACGGTCGTGTGTGTATTGTACGCAAAACATTACGCTGAATTTTATTCCAATCAAGCACCATATTATTCAAGAAACTCAGATAAGAAACGAGTCAGATAAGTTTTGGCTATGTAAGGGTTATTACATTACGAATCCAATGTAAACAGGCAGGTATAAAAGTGGTATAGGCAACAAACATCTCAGACAATAGATATAGCCGACTTGTTTCGTTTGTTTGGGTTTTCCAAGATGAAAACTTACCTTACTTGATTTCTGATTTTTCTTTTGAACAGCGTTCATTTCTGGTTATGCCATGTTGAAACTGCAACTAGTTTCTCCGTAAATTTATTGATGTACAGTGAATTATAAATCTTTATTTATTCACATTATGTAAATTTATCCAAATGTCGTTTTGCGAGCACTAACCGCAAAACACGATGCTGGTTCATGATCAATACATATATTTTTTCAAACAAAAACAGGATATTTAGACTTGATTTGCATTCTGCTATCATCAGTGGTCAAATTTTGCCCTTTTCCTGTCCTGCTATTTGGTGTCGGGATGGGACTTGTTAAATAGAAATGGTGGAAAACAGAGTAAATTACTGGCTCCATAATATGATCACTGACCTAACTTAAATTATATTATAAATCTGGAAGTTTGAAAAGCGTATTTGATTTAAAATCTAAAATCAGACAATCAAGGGATTTCCATTGTCTATAAAAGCACACAAAACAAACCGCTTCAAAACTTGTTGTTTGTGTTCTGATCATTAATGGTAATTGTCACCTCTGCTTTCGACCTCTAAATCCGATAAAATGAGTGAATACAATAAAANTCTGATCATTAATGGTCATTGTCACCTCTGCTTTCGACCTTTAAAATGAGTGAATACAATAAAATGAAAAGGATGACAAAACAAAAGATTGGTTACGATTTTACAAAATGGTAGTCCATGTCATACGTTTGTAGCCTCACAATATTCATATCCATTCTGGAAGCAGTTGTAGACTATTAAAATTCTCCATACCCTACTCAATTCTAGAATGAAGTACATGTACTGTTACCTTATGATTGGCAACACTCTTTCTTTCCCCTGATTGTTGATTGTAAATCGCATTTTAAATCAATTCATCGATGACTCATGCATGCCTTCTGGGACCAGTAAGTAAAGGTTAATTTTCGCTGTAAAGTCTGTTTCAGCATTTTCACCACACTATTTCACATAATTATCATTTTACGATTGATTTGTATTCAAATTCAAAATTTAGCGTTTATATGTTTACAAACTGGGTAACAAACAACTCATAATGAGTATTGCATTGTCGTATTGCGTGAATTGAACGAAAAACCGATTTGTAATTAATTTTAAGCCAACTGTACATTGGGGTAAATCTTAACTCAATCATCAACCAAATTGTGTACATACTCGCAAAAGTTTTGACCAAAACGTATGTAGCTTTTCCTCAAAACTTTTGGTAAAACAATACTACAAACTAACAAAAAACATCCGGTGAGTATTACAAACATAATATTATATAACAGTGCAAAAATAACAAATTGTTTTATACAGTAAATTGAATGTTATGCCTCATTTTGACACGAGACAATTATCTATAACTTGATATTTTATTATCTATACCGCTATTTATATTCCACTTGCACCGGTTTCGGACCAGATGAAGTTCCTTTCGTGCCAACCCTTAAAATTAATTTGCATTTTCCACCATAACCTCGTTTATGCGTTGCTTGTGCACACCTCGCATACGTACTTGGCGTCAACAGCAGAGAAAAGTTATGAAGAGTTAAGTCGTTTGCCGGATTTGTTTGTTTCCCAGTAGTAGGTCCTGTTGGAATTACATCTATCAAAATTTCCGCCGGACGATTCAGGAGCCCTAAAGGATAAAATCATACGTTACAGAATTAGCATCTTTAAACAATGAATCTTGATATGAACTAGAGCAACGCTTTGGTAGATATCCTTACTTTGTAAATCGTCAGATGGGTAATCAGAAGCTGGAAGAATGAAAACGCTTTGACTTGGTCCCACATGTTTGTTAATTGATGTTGGTTCACGCACGGGATCAATGTAGACAAGGTTCTGATACGCGTCCGATGAAGTTTCCAAGGACTGGATGAGCGTTCTTGCATCTGGAACATACAAAAAACTAATTTATACAATCTACGCATAGCATTGCTTTCGAAATGTGCAAAGGTGTATTTTTCTATGCTTCAGTAAATTCTTTTGTTCTCGCTGAAGGAAACTCGAAACAATTGTTTTATGATCAATAAAAGTCAACAATTAAAAGAAGCTGTGCGTTATGATCTGTGGCAGTCAATGACTCACCGCGTGATTCATTGCATATTAAATGTAATGGTGTGTGAGTAATTGGCAAAATTATCCCACGGGTAAATTGCATAAATAACGTTTCTTGTGGTTAATGAGAAATGAACGAATGTTTTATTTTGTTGCATTCTTTTTTCAATGTCACTAACAGTACAAAATAAGGCACTTAAAGGATGTGAGCGTACTTGGAAGCTGTTATACAAGGGAAAAGGTCACTGAAAGCTCACTTCCTGTAACGTTGCTCACGGGGATAATTGCTGGGTCGAAAACGATGGAATTCATTTGGACCATACTGATTTTGATTATCATGTATATCATTTGGTCTAAAACGGGGAAATGTGTCACTACTACTACGATTTGGGTTGGATGGAACATACCGATCAAACTCGTTAACCGGTCTGTACTGGGGGTTGTGGTTATGATGTTGGTGGTGGTGATGATGATGAGGATCACTGGGACTGTTTGGAACATATGGGGCTGGATGGGTGTGTGGGTACGGATTATAAATTAAATTTTGACCATCATAACTGATGTATCTACCTTGACCGTGATGATGTGGATCGTGACCATGATGATGAGCGTGTTGATGTCCATCAGAACCGTAAGGTACGTGTACAACGGATGGTGCAGGCGATGCAGATCCTGGTCCAGGGTAAACTGAAGGACGGGGACTTTGACCGTATTGTATGTTTCCAAGGCTATTTTGCGATTGTGCTGTTACTGGAAACGGAGTTGGATGGTGATGAGCGTGTGCGTGATGATGGTCATGGTTGTGTTGAGAATTTTGCCCGAACTGGGCTGGATTCAAGACCCCGCGTTCTCCAGCTACGCCGATCTGAGGAGATCGGGCTCCCGATGGTATACCTAATTAAAATTCAGTTTTGTAACACTAAATAGTAATCCTTTAACATTTTTGCAGAGTTTCTTTGAAAATGTACCGTTGTTTCCATAATTGGATGACGATCCTTGAACTGGCCGTCCAGCCAGGGCGAGAATTGATTTGAGCTTTTTAATATCTTCACCTTCGTTATCATCATTGGGTGGAATTGCGGAAGGCCCTACTCCAACCCCAGACGAAGGATGATAAATCGGCTGATTCTGACTCGCTGGAGTTAATACCGAAGGATTATAGTTCGATGATGTTTGCGTTTGGCCTTTGTACTTTTGAATTTCCTCAAACGCCCGAAGTTCTGGATTTTCATTTCCATGAGAGTGTCCCGAATGGGAATGCCCATTAGTATTACTATGCCCTCCCACATTGCTTGGTATAAATGCTTGTCCAGAACGCTGCTGCGAAAGTTGATTTGCAAACTGCAAATTTCGCTCTTGGTTATTTTGAAGTACCAAGGGACTTGGTGAAGGGCCTCTCCTGTTTTGAATATTATACGCGTACTGCATCAGAGCAGATTCTCTCCCTTGTGTCACTGAGCTAAGGGCTGGATGTGTAGCCAAATGTGGCGGAATCTGTCCAAGGAAGGACTTGAGGTACTGGTACACTAATTCCATGTCTTACTTGGCCCATAAGGGTCCACAGTAAAACCACTGGAATTCCAGATCTAATCATTTTCTAAGTCTTTTCTCCAATTGCTCTGGGTGTACTAATCAGCAGCAGAATGGCTTAAGATCTTTAAGCTCTTTGACCTTTTAATATGGAGCACCAACTGGACAACATCCTATTGCGTCCAAATCGCACCTCATAATATTTAACTGCACTTCCACTACACTCCAATTTATTTTCCTAGTAAGGTCACTTGAAACTTTAACTGGATTCCGATCCTTTGCACTACATGTTATATGCTAATACCTACTTACTGGCTCCTGAAAAGAGCAACGCAGATTCCTGTGTTCAAATCTCAACTGAAAACGACTATAATTTTGTGGCGTACAGTCAGAGTCCGTAAGTCAGAAAAACAATGCACTATTTTCGACTCATCTCAGGGTTACTTCCTTTGCTCATTATTACATAAATTACACAATTCTACAGTCTATCTTTAGTCCGCCAGTTTCTTTGGAACATGTCATACTATGCAAACTTGCCTATACACGTATATGCATAACTCCTGAAATCCGACGCTGTTGTTCTTAGATATACTGAAAAGTTATCTACAGGCGTATGTAACACCTTGTTGATATTAAAAATCCGTATTTACAATAGAATATAACACACAAAGGTAGTTCAAGAGGTAAGACCTCGATCCCAAAGATTCCATACCAGACTCCTCCACCATACCTAAGCACAGGTTTTGCAAAAACAAAATCTTGTTAACTTTTTTAATGGTCAATGATAACAGCTCATTCTGACTGCGCATACCTTTCCGTGTGTGATCTTGAAACTTTTCTCACAGGCCGAACGGATTTAATTCAAAATCGTGCTATTATTTCAATGAAGATGATTGTGAGATGAAATTATATAACTGTTGAGTTGTCGGAAAGCAGACACTTTGAGAATAAACAGATGCAACAAAGTACATTATGGAATATACAGCATTTGTAAATATGAAATACAATGTGAATTAGATACGTTTGCCTATAATTACTTCCTTTCAGTCTCAGTAGAAATCAACAAAAGAAATGCAATTCAATACATATAGCAAAAGCCTATTTCCCAACTTAAATTGTTTACTCCATTTTTTAAAAAAATGTGTATGTAAAGATTGCGCATTGTATTTTGTGTGTTATTTGGCTATTCATTGTTGGTTTTCAGTTGCAATCCATCCATAATTAATGTTAAAACGTTGCATTATGTGAATTCAGTTCCAGGAATGTATAGATATGAAAACGCCCATTGCTGAATATTGGAACCCTAGCGAATAGGGCTGGAACTATGTATCTATGTAGCTTGTTATGAGCCAAGTTAGAGTCGTTTTCATAAAGTATCTATGTAGCTTGTTATGAGCCAAGTTAGAGATGTTTTCATAATGAACTTGGGGTAGATAGGACGGTTCTTCGGTTGAGCTATCATGAATAAGTGAGATGAACTTGCGTAATTGTAGCCATTCTAAATTTTCTTCAGATGAGCTAGCTGGACCGCATCAAACAGGCAAACTTACATTGCAATGCATATATTTTCTGTCCACCTTCAAAAGTTGATGTGGGTTATATTATACAAGATCAACTTTACATGGATACCGAGAAGCGAAGTTTATTTTATGTTTAATTTTAAACTTTTAGTGTAGTGCACCAACAACTTGCAGGTAGATTTTTAACATTTTTATTTGACGTAAGAGATCGTAACATCAAAATTTTATTATACATAGATGTCGTCGAGTTTTCATGGTGAAGATTACATTCTTACATCTTTTCAATCTTGCTTTGACGGTCAACGTTTCGCCCGACGAATTTTTGAAAAATCCCCATAGCGATAAGAGGCGAAAAGTCACTTGAACGGAGCAAATGCTTTTCGAAATACACCAGGTCCATTCCAATAGCCTTTCAGCATCACGTTAAAATATAGTGTTGGCATAACATCTTTCTTCAAATGGAACATGGACTTTCTTTCTTTGGACTGATCTACTGGAAAGGTTTCCAGTGGCTGAACAGAATAATCGAATTCTGCCAAAATGCATTTATCGTACCCGGTTACAAGTGGGCAAGACGTATAGCCATCGTAGCGACGTTCTGGGTTCTTTCCATCCATTACACTTTTTAGATTTTCGTACAAAATTCCATTTTGCCCAGCTTATTCGGAATAAACAAAAGACTAAATTGAATATTTCATTTCTTAACACACCTACTAAGAATACTAATATTACTGACCGACAGCAGCTGCAGTTTTGGCCGTGGGAAGGTTTGCACAATCCCCCAGCGCAAACACATTATGGTACCGTACGTGTTGTAGTGTTTCTTTGTTAACATCGACAAACCCTGCTGCGTCAGGAAGATCCCCGGATCTATTACTTATTAGAGAGAAAGGGCCCATTGGCGGTGTGACATGTAACATTTCGTACTATTATCGAAATCAGTAATTAATAGCATGTTTTAGCCTTCAAGTTAAAAATGACCGCTATAAAATATATTATGAATTGCTACCGATATTTCTTCAGTGTTTCCAGGTTTATCCAAATCTTCGAAAACGGCGACCTTTGCTTTTGGTTTAACTTCGACAAGATTTCTTCTCAAGTTGACAGTCAAGTTTCTTTCCTTGACTATTCCCCAAAGAGCGTCTGCGTATTGTTTCACACCAAACAGAACGCCCAGTGATGTGTTGTAAATGAGGTTTGCATTGTCTCTTTTACCATGCTAAATTCAAAATATTGACAAAAATTGGGTTCATTGATGTTTCAACAAGTCTATACCTGAACCACTAATTACGATAGGAGCTGACCATTACTTACTTTTCGAAGGTATTGATCTGTAATGTATAGAATTTTTTGAGGAGCTCCTGCACATTTTACAGGTGTGTTTGGGAACGTGAACACACAATTTCCTATACCATACAATATGCAAATGGTTAGCAAATGCTGCGTTTCTTGTATAACTCCAATGAAATGTACTTTTACCTTTCTGAAAGCTTTCGAGAGCTTTTAGGGTCTTGTTAACATGCTGCGCAGAATAATTGGAACATACTCCAGGTGTGTTAAGCGCTTCCGGAAGACCTTTGACCTTCAATGAGTAATTCACAGTGCTTAATCACATATTTACAGTGGTATGAACCTTTGTCCTTACTTTCTCGTACTGAAGCTGTATCCCTACGGCAACCACTAAATAATCGTATTGCAATTCCTGCTTTGAGTCACCGCTACCAACAACAACGACATTTTTTGTTGGTATAATTTCTGTTGCTGTGTCCTTTATCCAGTCAACGCCTCGAGGAAGTACTGAGCTCATAGGTCTCGCCGAATCACCCAAGCTTTTCATTCCACCACCCACTAAAGTCCACATTGGCTGGTAGTAATGAACCTTGTGACAAAGTATGTACATTGAACGATTAAAATTAAATAAGACCAAAGTACCTTTATTGTCGCTTTTAAATCATATTGCTTTCATACATCACTCGGTTCCACTACTGCAACCGACGCGGATGGCAACGCTCTCGCAAATTTTGCAGCAACCGAACATCCACCCGCACCACCGCCCAAAATAACTAACTTGAAGCGCCTAAAGCAACATTTCCATTTTACGCACGAAATAAATGTATTGAACATGAAATGTCATTCCATAAACAAATTGGGTACTGCATACCGGTTGCCTTTTCCCGATTGTGTGTTGGAAGCTTTTCGTATGCTTGAAATTTGAAATGCATGTAATCTTCTGCCACTGAGCAACATCCTAAACTTTTGACACGACATCTTAGTGAACTTTGCAGCAGCGTTACAATAACGGTTAGCTAAAGGCTTAATCTTTATCGCTGTTTGCAACCATATAAAATACGCTTTACAGCTGTAGTGAATTACCACTGTTGATGATAGCTGATATGGAACTGATGACAGACTGAGTATGTACAATAGACTTAATGCTATCATCGAACGTAGGTAAGGATGTGAAGCTGGGAACTGAAGGTCACTTGGATGTTGGACCAAAAACATAACACGAACACACGACAAAGACAACGGCAGAAATCAACTCTACTGAAGAGAGCATTCCTTGGTTTTTCGGCTATTTAAGACCTTTTACATGCATCCATATCGTTATGCAGTACGTATTTTAATTCATAGAGTTATTCTAGAACTTAAAATGTGGTAGAAACGTCTACACTTATAATACAATTTTTGTTATATTGAAGAGAGTTTAATTCTAATTTTGATTTGATCTTAAGATGAAGCCGTCTCATCTTCATCGAAGGAATCTGACGGATCTGAATTGAGTTGTATTTTAGCAATATTCTCAGCCAGGTCCATGTCCAGGGAAGAGGGCCATGAATCACACATGTAAATAGTAGAGGAAATTCCAGAATCTCCTGCATGAATTTTACATATGAAATATGAAAGTCGACTGATATTAATCATGTTTCAAAGAAACAAACATTGTGTAATATTTACTTTTTTACCTGGAATTTCCTTTGGTATTGGGGATACGTTGTTCTTAATTCGTTTTGTAGTATGTAAACGAAATTTGTTAACCACCTTTAATTTGCTTTTCTCCAGTATTCTTTCATCTTCAATTGCAAGAGATGTCAGTATAGGCAAAGCGTGTGTTTCAAATGTTTCAGTTGTTAGTGGCAATTGAATTTGTGTGAGTGTTTTTATTTTCCGTTCGATCTCTTCCGCTCTATGAAATACAATACACATGACTTGGAAATTTTCTCCAATAAAAAGACTCTTACATTCAAAATTCTCAAACCTGAAAATTGGGCACCTTGAAATATTTTGGAATCCAGGAATTACTGACATTTCCCTGTTTCTAATTGATTTTTCGATTCTGGATGTTTCTGCTGATTTTAATTTTTCCTGATGTTTGGCCCGTTCAATGGAACGATGTGCCTCGTAGTAAGGATATTTTTCATTTCGTTTGCACGTTTCGGCACTATTTAGGAATGTAGGGCCATTTAATAATACTGGATAAAGCTGGTTCTCCAGTAGGCGAAAGGTACCACTGGAAAAACTCAAAATGATTTTGCTATTCCATATAGTATTTTTATTAATAAGTAATGAATAAGTATGTGAATCTCTATAACTTACAATCTGGATCTATGAATAAGAAACGCTTGCACGTAATCGGACACTTTCTGGCGAAGGAAAGCCTCACTTGGTCCAATCCAAGATGAAAATATCATTTCATCATCAAGTCTGTGATCCAACCAAATTCTTTTTAAACGTGATTTGCCTCTGGAGCTAAAAAAGTCTGTTGTTGTTTTCCCTAACTGAAGTCTGTACATATTTTTGGGTTCGGACAAATCTTTATATGAAACTTTCTTTGTGAAGCCCATGATTCAACGAGCTAGACGATACAAATAACTGTTCAGTTCGGAATAACAACACCTACTGACTTAAAGTTCCATAATTTGTTCAGGTAATGTCCAATCCAAATGAGAGCATTGGATTTGAACCCTCGAGCCAGGGTACAAAGACTTCGCATGCAAGAAATGATTAATGGTGGTGTTGTCAAATGATGTACTATTTCCACATACGTGCAGAATCAAAATATACGTTTTGTAAATAATATTTAATTTATATAATAATTTATTCATGAAAATATTGAAAAAATGTACACGTGCAAAACAGCAGCGATGGTATTTTTTCGGTTTCTTTGTGGGAGTGAATCTTATAGTGTATAGTGTATTGCTCGATGTTATTAATTTGTTTTCAACAATGGGATGCCTATAATGAGCTTCTCCCATCCTATTGTCAGCTAATAAGAACTAGGCGAGTAACTAATGATCCACTTTCTTTTCAATGGACTTTCACCATGGTAAAGAGAAATCAGGATACAACCACTATCTCGAGAACAACTGTCGACGAGAGAACAATGTTGGCTTAGTAACTAACACATTTTTTAGACCTGGTGCACCCAATGTCCGATTGCAGTTAATCGCAATTCTTACATTTCATATAAAGGAAAATATACACGCAAAAATCTCCGTAATTTAGAGCCATGAAAATAAAAAAGCGATGAAATATGATTGACTGGAAATACTTGGTTTGTCCTTCGAACAAAAGAAAACCGAAGAAATATTTTATACATACATGTCTGATAACGCTCGTACCAAATGTAACTTTCTGTTCAAGAATTTATCAGTTGTCCAAGGAAAACAAATTATTCATATTTCCATGCGTGTTGCT
>JAAXOA010001085.1:0-17485 GCA_036561885.1 Salina celebensis
TGCACGTGGCGTCCAGGTTATATTGATTGTATAAAAACGCTTTCATTGTATGTTATCACGTATTTTTCCAACATGTTACTAACTTGGAAGTTTTGTTGCTATTATGAAGCGGTGAGAACTAACAATCAAATGCCGTCTGGGTCTCTGATCAAAGAATTAGTCGTCTTTTGAAGCAGCAGTAATACCAATGGGCATATAAATTCAGTTTACTTCTAGCATGTGCCAATAAACGCCATCGCCTAAAATTGCTACTGGGTATATAGTATGTTAATATGATATTAATCGAGAATGTTTGAATCTGTCCATTTTTTACAGTTAAGCTAAAACGGCACTTTATGTGGAGGAGTCACCTATGTCTGGTGTTTGAACTGTTATCCTACAACTTGTACGACTTACTCCGGAATACGAATTTTCGCGGAGTTTCCCTCAACCTTACCAGGAAGTTTGCTCAGCAGCTATGCACAGCTCTTCTATTCCTTGCGACCCCAGAGCTGAATATTATTCATTGCGATTTAAAACCAGAAAATATTTTGCTTTGTAACCCCAAGCGTTCTGCTATCAAAATAGTAGACTTTGGAAGCTCCTGTCAACTTGGGCAGCGGGTAAGTACGCGATGGCACTTACTGACATTGTAGTAGTGAATGAGTGAGTGTTTTACAACATGTATTCAATTTATTTCCAGATTTACCAATACATCCAGTCACGGTTCTATCGCTCCCCGGAGGTGCTTTTGGGTATTCCCTATGACTTGGCGATTGATATGTGGAGTTTAGGTTGCATCCTGGTGGAAATGCATACAGGAGAACCTCTCTTTTCTGGTGCTGATGAGGTAATATTTCATATCAGTTTAGATGTTTTTTGGTATTTGTATAATAACTTTCACTAAATGCGTCTAAAATTATTTTCCTTAGACGGACCAAATGAATAAAATTGTGGAAGTGTTGGGAATTCCACCCAAGCATATTCTGGATATTGGACAAAAAACACGCAAATTCTTTGACAAAATGCCAGATGGATCATATATCTTGAAGAAACCTAAAACTAACAGGAAATACAAGTCTCCCGCCACCAGACGACTTCATGATATCCTAGGTGTGGAAACTGGCGGTCCTGGAGGAAGACGTTTGAATGAACCTGGCCATGCCGTTCAGGACTATCTCCGGTTCAAAGATCTGATATTGCGTATGCTCGACTACGACCCGAAAACAAGGATTACTCCGTATTACGCTTTGCAGCACAACTTTTTTAAGCGTACAAGTGACGAGTCTACAGGAACGTTGGGAGGGAATCCACAGTCAATATTGGGCTCGAGCCCTTCAGCAATTGAACACCTTCAATCTCTCCCTCATGGGAACATGGCCAACTCTTTGGTGAATTCATTATCGTCAACCGGTAAGTGCTTTTTGCTGTTAGGTACCTGATCATACAATTTCAGATAAGGATTGCAAATTAAAATTATTCTGAATCGCTCGTAGGAAACGTAAGGAACCGTATCGTTGGCGGTCTCCAACACGGAGGTCACTCACATGGAGTTTCACAGAATGTGATAGGAGCATTTGGTCATGTAGGGGGAGCTTCTCAATACTTGTCCTCTGGAGGGAGTCAGCATCTTCAAGGAAGTCTATTAAATCACCACCTTCCTTCGCTGAACTCAACGGGTGGTGGTGCTTCAATCGATATGGAGTGTGAGTCGCCGAGGTTATCAACCGGCTCATCTAATCACCAGTTGGTTGGTGGTGTACATTTAGCAGCACAACAGCGGGTCGGAGGAACAAATCTAGGGTCTCACCCTTATCATCTGCATTTACTAAGATCAGCTGGATCTTCAACTTCCAGCTCGGTGGTGTCAGGAGCTTCTTCCAGGCACATGCCTACCTCCCACATTGTTGGTTCTGGAGTGCTGGATGGGGGCCCTGTGAACATGTCGAGTGCATTGAGCTCCCGGTATGTTGGCGAGTCCGGGGGCCCGGCATCGCTTCCCTCAGGGGTCGACTTTTCTTCACTGGCCAACTCAAATAGTGGCGTTTACCCATCCTCGTACCTCAACATGAATCTCAGTAATGGAGCTCCCTCTGCATCTAGTTTGGATTGCACTCAAACGGGCAGTTTGAATATGCCTCTGGTGACTGGATTGAGTGGGATAAGTGGACCCACCGTCGCTGGAGGCGTCTCCTCCTTCAACATGAACCTCAATCTGGCTGGACACCATGTCACCCTCGGTGGACTCAATCCTAGTATAAGTTCGTCTTCCAACAATAGTCATCACGGTGGGTCGTCCGGCTTCCCTCCTCCACCTAGTCAGTTCATCGGTAGCATGATGCCTCCATACGTGGGAGGTAACAGTGCAGGCGTCGGTTCTGCTAGTGGAGGAAGTGTGGGAAGTGGAGTAGTCGGTTCTGCTGGTCATCATCCACATCACCACGGCGCCAGCTCTGAGTCGGGGAGTAGCGCGAGCAGCAGCGATCTGGGGCTGAATGGAGCGAACCCTATCAGTAAAAACAACTTGCTTATGTCTCTGTCGTCGAGAGGCGGTCGCCAAGGGCCAGTCAACACCAACAGCTCGGAGGAAGATCGGGATAGGGACGAGTCGCCGATGGTGTGCGTCCAGCAGAGTCCCGTTGCAAGTCATTAACTAAGACTTGGAAATAGATGCTCAATCATTAGGCTAAGACTTAATTAGGAAACTACTAATTGTCTATAACTACTACTCAGAAAGTATAGTATCTTAATAAGTTGCATAATAATATTCTTTAAAAATCCATCATAATCTCAACGTTTAAGTTTATTTCTTAAAACTACAAGGATTTAGCTGATAGGAGCCGTTATAGTTACTGTGCAGTACTATTAGTACTATAGTGTTCGCAATTTCCACTGTATGGGGCAATTCGTGTACGAATATCCATTGTTGATAACCTCCCTCAAATGTTAACTCCTCAATTCGCCCATTTCTTTGTCTTTCTATGGAATATGTACCCCCACAAGTGTTGTGCTATTTCTCTGTTGCTGCGACACCTCCTCAGTAGTCCTCACCAGAGCAGCTTTGTGACACACTTTCGTCTACCACTTATATGACCATTTTGGTTTAATTAGTTGTAACTGTAACCAATGTTAAGATGAGTAGACAGGATAAACAACTGTTGTAGGTTAGCACATTCTCATAATTATCTTACTATGACAACCCCTGGAAATTATCTAGAAATCCCTCATTTTGCTTCGTCTACCTCATTTATATTTAACTTTCCGTAGCGTGGGGACTAACAGAGCTGACGTGCACACTTGAATTAGTTTCTTTGTTGAAAATATTTACCGCAATTGTTCATTTTGGGCGGAGGTTAGCTAACTCTGAAGCCGTAGCTACTCAAAAGTAATTAGTGGGAGGGATCGAGAATGTCGAGATCGCTTCTCCTCCCCAGACAAGTTTATCACTCTTAAATAATAGGATGCGGCTCACATTCTCCAGTGTAAGATAATATCAACGTTAAATTGTGAATAGTTGTAATTTATATTGCTACACGATGGAGGGGGGTAATTGTATACCTCCAACGAATGTATTACTCCATCAACTCCTCTCCTGGTCAAAAGAATATTTGATAGGACTACTGGAAAAGAACGCCCCTTTTGTTTCGCTCTCGTCTGAGGCGTCTGTCTAAAACTAAATTGAAAGGTCTCACTTTTTTTGTTTGTGAATTTGATCAAGGACTGTGTATGATAGTAACGTAAAAAATATATTATATACTGAACTAGCAGTGATTATTGTTACAATTACGATGGGTTTTTCTTTTATGTTGACGAGTTAAAAAAAGTGCATAGTCGAAATGTATATGTTGCTCCATATTATTATTACTATCCTATTTAATTATACTTAATTGTACTATTAAAGAGTGTGAACATTGAAGCATGTCGTCGTGTAACTCTAATTGACTCTGTTATTTGTAACTGTACATTGCGTCATAGTGTGACCGGAAGTGAACGTGATACTGACAACGTGTGAATCGTTTTTATACCAAAAAAAAGAAAGAATCATCTGAATAAGGAATGATTGCCGAATTTTACCGCTTTCGTTTACATAAAATGTAATTCTCATAGTCATAAGTTTGATCTTGAATTAGGAAAAACGGCTGTGGTCAACTCTATTTTAAAGAAAACATTGTAAAAAAAAAAGTTTAAAAAAAGATTACCAATTTATGTACTACATTCGTACAGAGTTCACGTAATGGACATCGTCATATTATTCGTAATAGGCCACTATTCTACCTAAGCCATGCGTGTAAAAGCTCCCTAGATTGAACACGTAATTTATAATTATCATCTATGTCAATTTCTTTTAACAACAGGTCAAAAAGGTCAACCTTCAAATTTCGTTTGCAAAAAAAAAATGCGCGTCTTTTTTGATTGTCAGTGTGCGACTCACCAACAACAGTTAGCAACTATAATTTATTTCTACTCGTTATCGAAAGGGTTGTCATGTTGACGATCAGCGCGAAAATCAGAACTGTTATCATCATAAAATTATTAATTATTATTCCTAACTGTTACTCGGAACCTGGGAACGGGCTCCTTCAAATCTAACCGCGATCCTCTCTCTTTTTGTTTCGAAATAAAAAATAATAATTCAGATTTTCCGTTGTTCTAATAGTCTTATGTGAACCAAGCAGCATCGCATTATTGTTAATCGAGATTAATTAAATAGATCTGATAAACAACAAATAAACCCAATTAGCATCGCAAAATTACATTCGCATCCGTCCGCTTACAATTTTTTCCCATTTCCAGCCATCATTGCATTTTATTAAAAATTTTTAACTATTCATTGCCTCACAAACGGACATTATCTGTAAGTAAAGAGACCAATTTTTCCATGGTTTTGTTAAGTCCATACATATCCAAACTACATAGATGCAAGACACATAATTTTCACATCAACGCTTTACCATTACTTGTTGCATAATTGTGTATGATGGTGACAAAAAAAACGTGACCTCCACTTTCAATCACGGATTGCTGTGAGTGAACTTGGGCTTGATGATGAAAGTTGTGTTCCAATCCATCCCTAGTCTACAGTTTGAATGTTACTTGTATGCAATGATTAGGAGCTGATAAAGTGAGAGTGAGATCCAGTTGCGCTTTAAATCTTGGAAATTCAGCAATGGCAGTTAAACCCACGCTTGGATATTGGAACATAAGAGGAGTATAATCAATTTATTGATCAATGACTATTATAAAACGTAGCATATTAATCAATATTTAACTGGATCTAGCTTGCCCAACATATCAGATTTCTTCTTGCTTACTTGGAAGTTGACTATGAAGAAAAACGCTACGAGTGTGAGAATAGAGAGGAATGGCTGGCCGATAAGGAGACGCTCGGACTAGATTTCCCTAATGTAAAACTTAAAATGATAAAAATCATTTTTCATCGTATCCCACTCATATGAACCAATTCAGTTGGTAAAATGTTATTTTTAGGTGCCTTATTGGAAGGAAGACGGTAAAATTATTAGTGAGTCGCGTGCTATCAATCGCTATCTATGCAAAACACGGAAACCCGAACTACTTGGAAGTACTGAGGATGTCCAGGTAAAGGTTGATACAGTTGACGGATTTCTTTATGACTTCATTATATACTTGGCTCAAGCTGCCTATGAAAATACGGTAATAGACTAACTTATGCGAAGAGCAAATTATGTAGATAAGCTACCAATAAAAAATATGCAGGATGGTTATTCATGTAAACGTGTGTTTGCAGGAAGCTCTGCATGCAGAATTCCAGAAAGATGCTCCAGTAAAGATAGGGCTACTTGAATAAAGTTTTGAGTAACAACGAGTGGGTGACCGGTTCTGAAATTACCTACGTTGATTTCTACGCTTATGAAGCTCTCCACGACTACCAAGTCTACAATCCAAATGGACTTGATGGTTTCCCACAGTTGCGAGAGTTTCAGGCGAAAATTGAAGCAATTCCTGCAATCAAGGATTACATGTCGTCTCCGACCTATCTGGATAAGCCAATCTTTATGGATACTTGCAAAATGAAAATTTAATATCGCTGCAGTCATTATGCTATAGTATTCGCATATCAGTATGAATATGTAACATTTTTCTTTATATGCATACATGTACAAAATTTACTTTTGTCTGAATTAAGAATTGCTCTGAATTACCTGTAATGAATTGTATTTTTCTTCTTAGAATTACCAAACAATACATAACTTGCAAATCAAGAATTACCAATGGCATTTCATACGCAAGAGTATACTTTTCTGTCCATGATTTCTCCGAAGTTGGCTAATTTAGTGTTCATGCGACAATAATCTTTCAAGAAAGAATCTAACAAGATTGATTTGACCTTGATTTTTTTTTTCAAATGCCATTAATGCCAAATATGCTGTCGCGTATACTCGTTACTCATAATTTCAATTTTAACCCTGTTGAATGGCTGCATATTTCTCTTAACATGGCTAAAGTGTAGACAAATTTTGCACTACAGCAAAGTTCATTGGATTTAATTCAAGCTGTATATCGTACTTGGGTTGAGAAATCTTCAGGGGCCGGTATTGAATTCATGACAGTTTCGCTCAAGGTGTTCTTCTATTCACAGTTTCTGCTATCTAGCATTCCGCGACAAAATGGCAACTAAACCTTTATTCTGCTACTGGAGAATTAGAGCTGTGCGTTAATATTATTACATTTCCTTTAAAATGTAAAAAAAAATAAGTTTTTACAAACAGTTTAATTTAAAATTGTTCACAGCTTGGACATCCTGTCAACTACCTGTTGGAATACTTAGGTGTTGACTATGACGAAAAACGTTACGAGAAGTCTGAGAGACTCACAGTGTGGCCTGACGATAAGGAAAAGTTGGGAGCTGACTTTCCAAATGTATTTAAATGCTAAAACCATGTTCATATTACTTTCTGTATACTCTATCCCCGTTATGGTCGGTTTAACCAAGATTGATTTTCTCCTGGATACAGCTACCTTATTGGAAAGAAGGCGACAGGATTATAACTGAATCACGGGCGATTATGAAGTACCTTTGCCGAACTCGCAAACCCGAGCTTCTCGGAGTCAATTTGAGCGTTGAAGCCCAAACGGATATTGACATTGTGGACTATTTCATATACGACTTTTTTTCTTCTCGGCTTGTTCCGGCTGTTTATCAAGACACAGTATGATGGACATATTTTTACTTAAGTTTTCAAGTCATTAATTTGGGAACAATTACATTTTTTATGCATTTTATAGGAAGAAGTACACAAAACGCTCAAGGCAATTGGTCCGGTGAAGATGGCTTACCTTGAAAAGTTTCTGACCGGAAAGGACTGGGTTGCTGGAAAAGATATTACTTACGTGGACTTCTTTACGTACGAAATGCTTCACCATTACATCGTCTATGACGCAAAAGCGCTCGACAACTTTCCAAATCTCCAGGCCTACATGAAACGCTTTGAGAGCCTACCAGCAATCAAACGCTACATGGAGTCTCCCAATTTCATAAAAGGTCCCATTTTCCTCTATTCAAAGGTAGATATTTAATTGTGTGTTGATTAAAAAATGGAGATGACTTGAGTTGTTAGTTCCATAGATTGGAATTTATTGTCACCAATTAGTTTTACAGATAAAAATGTATTGAGCACCAAAACTGGCTTTGTCATCACAACAAAAAAAAATTCTCGAACATGGTTTTATGTATTTCAATTTTATCGGTCAATTTCATCGATACGACTGATATCCCTCGTCCAGCCCATCCTTTGTTAGTACAATTTGCCAAACTTGAGCCGCCCTTGTTTTCCACAAGGCCTGGAACGCGTGCAAATAAAGTAGCCACATTCTCCTGAACTCGTCACCATACCTGAAAACCAATTTAGCCCAAGCCTTCTCCAAATTCTTTTCCCACACG
This sequence comes from Salina celebensis, assembly GCA_036561885.1. Taxonomy (NCBI): domain Eukaryota; kingdom Metazoa; phylum Arthropoda; class Collembola; order Entomobryomorpha; family Paronellidae; genus Salina; species Salina celebensis. The sequence goes on from JAAXOA010001085.1 coordinate 7,901, forward strand.
TCGAATGTTTTGTAACAATCATATCCAAAATTATGCCAGTCTTCAATAATAAAATTGTCTAAAGCCCTTATCAGGTCCTCATGATGAGGAATGTACGCATATCTCTGGCACCACAGCAGACTCGGACTGGACTTGTGACTGATTCCCATTTCTTGGAGTAACAAAATCCCATCATCAGTCAACACCGATCTGAGCTTGTCCATAACTAAACCGTATTGCTTCACTGTAAAACTTTCCAGAGTTCCAATACTCACAATTCTATCAAATTCTTCTTTGTCTCCAAGGTCGAAACAAGTGCCCACGCGAATATCAACAGGTAAGTCTTTACAAAGTTTGTCACCGAAGATTTTATGCTGTTTGGCTGCAGTATAGCCGACCACAGTAACTCCATGGTTTTTAGCCAGGTATTTCGCTAATCCACCAAATTGGCAGTTTACATCGAGCACACGCATACCAGGCTTTAAATGAAGTTTTCTTGCTATTAAGTCGAGTTTAGCGGCCTGGGCGTCTTTGAGAGTTCCAGCGTTTCTCCAGTAACCACATGAATACTGCATGTTTTCTTCCAGCATAACCTTAAACAGGTCAACCCCTACAAATTTACAAAGTTTTCTATATTAATATTCATATGAAAATGTGCATCTTCATAATCCTAGGTTATACCTGGCTGTTCCCCAGATCCCCATGACCGCATTGGTAAATGTAGCTGAGCTTTTTTCAAAATGTTATACAGTGGATGTGCCACACTTTGGAATTTTCTATGTCGAAATATTTTCTCAAATGTTTTCACTCCATCATACTCCATGTAACCTCTCATAACAGCTTCAATGGCTCCCAAATCTCCTTCCAAAAATATCTTAAGGTAGGCTTCGTCATTTGTAATTTTCATGCCACCCTCCCCTTCTCCATTAACCTCAACTCCAACAGATTTCAACTTTCTCTCCACAATTTTCTTTACTGTTGGCATTGCACAATAGTAGAGAACAACTCGGAGCACTTTTGCAATCGAAGTGTAAATGTGAAATAAAATTAAAATGAAGAGATACTGAAAAAGATTTCCGAACAGGGGGAGGTCCCCCTGGGGAAACTTTGGTAGTCGACATGGCTAAAAAAATCTTTTTAAAATAAATTGTATACACTAAAATGCCAACTCATTTCTGCATGACTACCAAGTAAAGACTGAAAAATCTTCCCAAGCCTGAAAATCTGTCTTGAAAAAATATATATTTCCGTTTCAAACGTTTCCTTGGCTACTTAACATTAGACAGGTTCTAGAAACATTTTTTAAACAAAAAATATAAAGCTGCGAGACACATTTTTTGCGTAAAATCCCACGCTCGTGTTACATTGTGCAACTGCCGAAACACACAATTGAAAAATGTCCACTAGCTGTATTGCTACATACGGTTTTCTATTTCATGGATTTTTTTCTCATACTTTTTAAGATAAAAAAAACAATTACGGACTGTTTTTTACAACGTAATGTTTCTAGTTCGCTGCGGCCATACCTGTTGGTACCTGTCTCATGCAAAGCTAACATTAACATTGATAAGATGCTGCTGGAAGAGATTTCAGCCTTGAAAGTTCTTAAATGGCTGTATCAAAAACTCTTGTAAGAAAGTTGTTGTTATTGCGTATGGACAACCATGTGCCTCTAGATGACTTGCTCATCCAGTGCAATTACCTTGTCATGTTTTTTACCTGCAATAATTGTTGATCTAAACAATACCAAGATGGCAGTTGTATGAAACCAAATAAGCCTTATGAATAGCCTTGAATTTCAAAATTTTTTTTTACAAAAAAGTGTAAAAAAATGTTTTGTGTTGTATACTCGTCTATTTCTGGATTTTGCGATGATAAATCTTGAAAGTGCATAAATCTGGACAGAAAAGGCAACAGAGGATGATTAGACAAACCCCTAAAATATATAATTTGGTTTGCAAAAATGGAGATGTATTATGCAACTAATTATACATGTTCCCGGATCTTCAAGGAGAATCATTAATACAAAAAACGTCTGGAAATCAGAATTTGGAAGTTAAAACACTTATTTTCTAGACCTCCACAGAGGTCAGACGGTTGTAAAAAGTGCATTGTTCTCCGAATGCACAATGGAAAAAAAGGAATTTCGTGATGAAGTGAGGAAAAATGCACTTAGACCTGACCGATTAGATCAACGAGCTTATTTTTGTGGGGAAATATAAAGAAAACGTGAAAGGGACTTTTTATTGAATTCTTTCTATATCGATAGCATAATCAGATTGACCATAAAGTGGTTTCTTTCATGGCAACACAAACCGCAAATAAGTCATTCCATACAAACGAAGGTATTTCGGGAAAACGTAAATTATTTTATTTGCTTGCAAACCAAATAACAAAAAAATGGTTTGTTCAATGAACACTTTTGTACGCTATATAAACATTGTTTTCCATTTTTGCTAATTATAGTTGCTGCATTTTTTGTTCTTCGAATTTTTAGGTACTGGTCGGGCGTTATCCAGACTTTAAATCTTTCACAAATTTGATCGCTTCGTACGCATCATTTTTTGATCCAGTTCAGTAATCATGGAGGAACATGAATAGCAACAAAATATGTATGAATTGCTGTAATTACAAGTTATATCTGCAAGGGCATACATACCACACCTATTCTGTCTTAAAATTGTAATGTTCTCCATGCTAAACACCTACCTCAAAAGATGCCCAATACGCTACGCTCAAACGTAAAAAATTCTTATAAAAACTGTGTTAGAAACTTTTGAAAATGTTTTCCTTTTGTAGTTTAGTTAGTGTTTAATGTAAACCTTCTGCCTGCTTACTTTTTTATGTAAATTCTTAGCCAGAGGCGAATCATCAACATAATCATAAAAGTAAATCTCAATGTTGGATGTAAGTAATATCATCATGAGATTCTGTATTTTGAGCAAGTAAGCCACGTAAAAAAGGAGCTTAGCTATAAAACTAAAGTTTGATTTCAAATCCCTTTCTTCATTCTTTGTGTTACGATACGGCACTACCTTTTTTTATAATTTCTCGTTTCTCTCAATCAACTTTTAATGTCTCGTAGACCATTTTCTCTATAACTTTCTGTGCATCATCATAAATCGTAGTTGACCGTTACTAGAGCAGAATTAATTTGATGCTAGGGCAGTCTGTGAATTATCAAACATTTCAATCTAACAACAGTCTATGTCACTTTAAAATGGGCTTTAACATTACTAAATCAATTTATGTGTTGGATTATACAACAAAACAGATTTACCATATTGATTAGGGCAATGGGCCGGCTAAGCCGGCCCTAGTGGAATCCTTAGAGTGACCAACGTAAAATCCCCCAGCGTTTTGTTGCTCTCGATTTGTGCTTACTCATGATGATACGATGCGGTGCAATCTCCAAAATATTTTTTACTTGATAGAGTCCTTAACCACTAACCAATAATGGTATGCACCCCTTGTTAAATTACAGAGATTGGTATGCAGAGGGAAATCCATTTAAGAGTCAATGATGATGAAATATTTACGTAAAAGTCCTCATTACCCATTCAGTAAGGTCTCCCAGCCAGGTCTATTCTTACCTATTTTGGTTTACATTTGATCGCTGTAAACGTCCTCTGTATTGATGCATAAAGTGTAAATAAAAAATAACACGAGGCTGGGTTGAATATTTAAATTAGGAAAAGGATGTCGAGAATTGTCACAGCAAAAAATGTTGTCACCGGTAGGAACAACGTGTCATTTTGCAAGGCCCATGTGCTTTTGGTATTGCTATTTGTATAAAAAATTTACAAATGGTCGGTGCCAAAGGCTAAGCTTCTCATGTAATATGTATGTATTCTAAATATGGTTTTTTTACATGAGTACAGACGGGACGGATACATGATGTGAATCATATTTTATGTATTTTTATGATTAGTAAACTGAAGTAGACAGAACTCTTGTTACATCCGTGTTGGCAAGACAAAAAAGTATCAGGATAGGGACGGATGCATGATGTGAATCATATTTTATGTATTTTTATGATTAGTAAACTGAAGTAGACAGAACTCTTGTTACATCCGTGTTGGCAAGACAAAAAAGTATCAGGATACCATCTTCGTGCACATCATCCCCTCACAACGTAAAAAAAATCTTTACAATGATTACCCCATCATATCCGACCATTTCTCAACAACCTTTTCCAGCCTAAATTAACATTTTACTTTTTGATAATTGCTTGCCCGAAAAACAAGTCATTGGTTTAAATAAATAAAAAAGAAATATTGTTTCACAACAAACTTCATTATCATCAATATTGACTCTGTAATGAAGACGAAGATGCACCCTATGAAACAAATTCTTAGTAAATAAAAAATATTGGTTTTGGTAACCTCGGTGGTAGCGGTTTAATAAAGACGATATACTGCTGTGCTGCAAGATCATACCGAGTTCATTAATTCTTTACTATACGCTTCATCTTTATTAAAAAATGTTAAAAGAAGAAAATTTAATATGTAATTTTATTGTTATATGAAATTTGTTATATACACATTACAACTCTTGAATAAAAACATGTTACCCCGTTAATACATAGCCCTTCTCATTTATAATGCTGATAATCTTTTAAATCTTTTTTCGTTCAAAATCCATTTGCATGAGTATCCCTCTCGCATTCACTGACTCACCATCAACATTTCTCAACAATCAACTATTTCTGTATGTTGTACGCAGGTATTGTTGCTATATTCGCATATTTGACTGTGCTCAACATGTTAACATCTCACAAGAAAGGCTCTTATTTTTTTTTCTTCCCTTGTTTTGCAGCATGCACGCTTCTTATCCTTTTACTGCAGCTTATCCCTCTCACCTGTACTTCGTCTTGTGAGTAATCAGTAGAGTTTTATGCAAGGACCAAGCAAGAGCTGTGCGTCTCAGGGGCTCCTTCAAAAATATCTTTTTTCTTGGGGTTTTCCTTATGTTCATCCACCCATTAAAAAAAAGAATGTGAAACTTTTATAGACAGGTGGCATCCACACTGGATCTTACATTCCATCTCGCTACCGGATAGCCTTACTGACTTAATTGTGAAACAGTGCAAGTACAAAACATCAACAAGCAACCTGTTACGACTTCCTTTGTGAAAGAAAACGGTCGATTAAGAGAAGAATGACAGTTGGAATTTCATTTCCTGAAATTACCCGTGCAAAAATAATACATAGTGCCTATGAAATTGAAATTGTTTTATATCGTATGGCCAAAGTGTGAAGTTTTTATAGTGACCTTATACCTAAATATTGTTTGTTTTTTTTTGTCATGGACATCAAAATGTAGCTGACTGGAAACAAAGGGATGTGGTGACTTGAAGGGTTATTAGTGGCCTAAAATATGTGCCATTGGCACATGGATTGATTTTTGTACGCAATGTCATTCTATATGTAACTATTGAGTCATCTTTTCATGCGGATCTCTCCATTGTGTAGGAAAATATACCAAGGACTTTTTGGACCCAAGGGTTACCTTTACTTTGTTCACCGAGGTTTTTGTTTGTTTGTAAAACTTGTGCAATATCCCAGACAGGATTTTGTTGATTTTAGTGAAAGTGACGAGGAATATTTTGGTGCAGCGAGTTCAAAGATTTTGGAAGGGAAGTGGGCAGGATGAGAACATGATTTTGCAGAGCCCCACAATCTCGCAGGATGACAGAATATTTTGACACATAATTAAAGAAAAAAAAGAAATATAATATGCGGATGCAGTACCGAAAGAATTTCATAACAGCAATTATGTAGATTGTAACCGTAGCTTTTTGAAATCCAAACTATATTTAGGCATTCTGTGCAAAACGAAACCGCAACTTTAAACAAAATGGGGAAATCAAAGCAAAGACATTTGGATGGGGAAGGGGCCTTATATAAAATGCCTGCAAAAAAGTCACTAGTTTTTGTTATTTTTAGCATATTTATTCTAAACACATCTTGCCATGCCGACGAAGCAGTCACAAATGCTACAAGATCTGGAAATAGTAGCACTATTACAACAACCGAGTCAACAATAGTTAGTGACGTAACGACAACAACGACTCCTGCAACGGCTACTTGTGCATGTGCGTCAGGTAGTGTGCCATGTGCAAAAAAATGTGACATCTTCGGATTGTCCTAATGGGAGGATAATAGCACGGCAGGACTGCGCTTGCTGCTTTGTGTGTGCCAAACAATTAACGGAAAGTTGTAATGAGAGTGATTCCCCATGCGATCAGGATTACGGATTAACTTGCGGATCGGATCAAAAATGCCAAGGTATGAGAATCAAAAAATGCTTAATTAATAATTAGGAAATATTATTTATCTCAAAGCTGTCATTAAAATACCGTTACACAACGGCAGCGTTCACAGCTCATCATTTACAATTTTAATACATCTTTTTTTGTGAATTAAACCTGGTCTTCATGGATGGGACTGGGAAATCTTGCACAACTCAGAGTCTTTTTTTCTTCTATTGGTGCAAAACCTCATTAGAGTCCATCTTTAATTAATATATGTAATATACACGGCCATAGGATTTTATATGTCGCCGCAAGCTACATTTATGTCTACTGTTATTAGTCGCATTAAATTGAAAATTACTACAAAATAAAGGTATTGTTTGAAAAAAAAGCTTGTACAAATATCCCCACTACTGCATACTTTTCAAACAAAAGACTGAGTATTAGCACAAGTTGTTAAAGGATGTTTTGCAATTTTTTCCTCCGCCTTCGTTGTTTGTGCTATAATTTGAACTAAAGCCTTACTAGTTAACGACTGCGTTTCTGAGAGGTTGGCTTATCAATTTTATAAGTTGTTATTATGTCATCAAGAATAATATTGATGTTAAAACTTGGTCAGAGTAAAAAAGAAATGAGACATGATTTGCGATCCATTGATTTCAATGAGTTTTTACATCGCAAACCGTTATTTTTTTCAGTTTTGCAATAAAAACAGCTAAATTGCTTTGGCCAGTTATTGTACTACTAACTAACTGTAACTACTGCGAAAACTTTTTGTCAAAAACTCATAAAAAATTGTTTTTACAAACCGTTTAAAATCAAGTTGACATTTTATTAGAACGGATTATCTTCACTTTTGCGTAATCTGAGAAAAAGGGCTGTCTTCACAATTATAAAACTGTTAAACTGCTTATTTTCTTTAAAATCTTGCAAAACATCATTAGCCGAAAAAATACTTTTTAAGACAAGTTTTTTTTTAGTCTAGTCCAAAATTATCTAATACAAAAAAATCCTCTTCAGTTTAATTTTACTCCCAAAGAAATTTATTTCCTTTGAAGTGACATCGAAAAAAAAAACTGGTTGATCTTGATGAATACTTTTGACATGTTAACTACCATTTAGTGAAATAGGCTGTTTAGCCAAAGATATCTTAAAAAAGAACGTTTTTCCTCCATCCAAAATAGGTTGCTCTAGTCTAAATACAAAACTGGTCGGTTGCAATTTTTTTCATGCAATGGAAAATACCATGTGCATGCCCCATTTGAGATCACTTAGTATTCTTCGGCTGTAGAAGTGATGACGATTCTTGCTTAAAATGAGTAATTTGTTGCTGTAGAAAATCAAGATGATCTTTTCAACGAAACCGGCCAAGTAAAAGTGTAAGTTGAATGGCCTGTATGCAAAAACGACATAAATTGCAAAAGTTACATAATTACACTACCATCTCTACTACCATTCCTATTTTGAATTTTAAACAATCACAAGGAAAACTGATAGCATCATCACAAACATATTTTTTTTTCAATGTAGCAATGGAGGCAAAAAAAAGGGGCCTTGATTAAAGGTGATAGGTATCATATGTACCTAATTTACACGAGGATTTCGTTTGTACTGCGTGAAAAACTTGTTTAGCAGACTACACAAGAAAAATTAAATGCGTACATGAAAAAAAAAAATTTGAAATCGGCCATTCCGTGTTGCATTGTCTCTTGACAGCGAAAATAGGCCGTAGCTTGTTACCTACAAGGTAGAAAACAAATACGGTTGGAAAACAATACGTGACATGATGATATATCGATACATATTTATTGACAAAAGCATCCTAATGTGTTGATGCTACCAAGAAAAAAAATATTAAAAAGGAATTCTGCGATGAGATTTGGCTGATTATGATATACAAACTTATTATTTATTGTGTTGTAAACGTGTTAAAATTTGGCGCATCCACCCCTTGTAAGTGAGAAAATTATATGGGTTTACTTCCTGCAAACACACTTTTTTTTCACAAATACAAAATAAACTTCATATTTGCAAATAAATTACTAAACAAGTACAAACTTTTTAATTCAAAGTGCATTCAGATTGTGAGCTTTTGTTTAATCTTATATATCAAGTGCAGAAATGCGCTTTAAAGCTTCTGCATGCGTTGCAATAATGAACAAAAGGATGATCATCTTTATGGCTGATATCGGACGTGCAGTGAAACAAAAAAATAATTGTAATTATCTCCTGAACATTGCTTTGTACTTTGGTAATCTTATAAATAAGGAAGAGTCTATCAGAAGAAAATTTGGAGAAACAAAAATCGTTTCATGTGTGAAGCTTTCATGCACAAGAAACTCGTAATTTATAATATAGTGACTATATATAGTCACTATATTTACTTTTTTATTGCCGATGATACCACATTCTATAAAGACTATGATGCTTTATAGAAAATGAGGAATCAATGAAAAATCTTGGCTGTAATATTTATTTCAGGTTGTGTGAATTTGAAACTCGGTCCCTCACGATTCCGCGTAAAAATGATCCTAAGAATGATCATTTAAAGATGTTTTTGCTAGTTAAGCTACGTAATCAGTATAAAGATACGTTGTCTTTGTGTAGAAGTAGTTTTGATCATGAGAGAAAACTGGTTAACTAACTGGTATAAAAAACTACTACCCGCAAGAGTAATTGAATAGTGGTCTGTGTATTTGTCGTGGGAAAAAAGGGGTGAATCTTTTTGGGAGATACGCTACTTATTTTGTTAACAATTAAGGAACCAAAAAGAAGAGGACCACAGACAGATAAAGGACTCAAGGAAAAAAACATTTTCTCACAACTACATATCAATCAAAAAACGAACAAAAAATGGGCTACTTCCTATAAAAAAATAGTGTTTTTCGCACAAAATTTAGTATAAAACTTAAAAAAGGTAAAATAGCTACATTTTTTTTCTGTCAAATTGGTCAAGTTGATAGCAAAAAGAAAATATTTTGATAGATAAAATTGGTCTGAAACACGACTACAGAAAGAGAAAAGCGTCAAGAAAAGTTCTTTTCCTTTGGTAGTAAAATGAGGTTGCAACAGAAAAAAAAATTGCTTGAAAAATATATTCAATAATATTTTCCACCTACTACTTCTGTGCTACTCGATAGTGGAAATGATCAAGGAACGTGATGTGAATGCCATAGATAGAGAAACAGTTTATATTTTATTAGTCATGAAACGAAAGAAAAAGTTTATGACGACAATGAAAAAAAACAACGTAGTATGAATGCCACCAAGTTAGATGTTGGTCAAAAGGATGATAACCTAGAGTCGGTAGTAGAGAGCAAATCAGCGACTTGTAACTGCAAATTTGCTTG
>JAAXOA010001086.1:0-17485 GCA_036561885.1 Salina celebensis
GAGATTTCGGCTTTTATAGTTTTCATCTTAACTTAAAATACATTAGCTGACATATCGCACCTTGCCACAACATGGACAGACTTACTACTACACACTAACCTATAAGGATTTCCTTATACACCCCCTCCCCAAACCGACGTTTATCGTCGCTAACCCTTTCTTTGGCTTTCTCCCACGTCGTTTCCGCTTAGGCTGCAGGAGCTTATTGCGGGCTGCTTCACACTGCCACGCAAAATGTCCACTCGCTCCACATTTGTAACAGGATCCAGGATTTGATGTAAGTGCTGGGTCGTCTGGTTTCGGGCTAATGGTGATTTCGGGCGGTGCATATCGGCCGAATTGATCCTTCCAGAAATCATCATCTGATGGGAGCAGTGGAGTGATGTTCTCGAACATGACGAACAACTCATTGAGCGTGTTTGGAAGTTTCTCCATGCGTTTGGAGATTGACGGGTGTAGGCCAGGCAGGAGTCTGCGGAGGAGACGAGAGTGAGGGATATCAGCCATTCCTTGATTTTCGGAGATGGAATTCAACACTCTCCACGAAAAAGCTTGCACATGTTCTCCAGGGAGCTGCTTATAGCTAATGACAGACACACCTGACGAAATAGTACACAAATATTGATTAAAGTTTTGTTTGTTGAGTAGTTTTATACCAACATGGTATTATTGTTGTAATCTTCACTCTTACCAGAACTATTTAACAAAGTCTTAACGTAATCGGTCATGACAACCTGGTTATTCTGTAATTCCCTAGTCTGACTCATTATAACTAATAGAAAAAAATTGTAGTATACCAAAACCAAAAATTATTGTTATTGAAACTTAATTGCTATTTCTTTGCTTGTGGTTTTGTTTTGTTTTTCTTACGAACTAAACTTAAAGCTATTTCTTAAAGCTAAATTGTTCCCTAATCGGAATGAGCACTGTCCTGACTGCTATTTGAGTCTGAAAAGGAAAGTGGCTGAGGCGATGGCCTTTCATGAAACAATTTTAGATTTTTGGCGTTATGCACTCCTGCATCTAGTTTGCCTTCAAGTGTTTCTAATCGAAAAGTTACTGGGGACATGATTTGAATGATTCTGTACGGGCCAGACCAACGAAATGCAAATTTCTTAGTGAATCGTTTTGACTTATCGGAAAGATAATGGGTCTTGAGGAGAACGAGCCCACCAACTGCTGGATGAAATGGCTTGTGTTTGTTATCATAATATGTCTTCTGAATGCGTTGTGCATTTTCAATGTTTTTTCTAGCAAGAAAATAAACATTTTCCAGGCGATGTAGCAGCTCACTTTGAGAATCGACACGAGATGCAAACGAGTCACTATCAGTTTCTAATTGTCGATCGAATGGAAGTTTGAGTTCCCTACCTAGGTTCATCATGCTGGGCGAAAAACCAGTGGTGTCGTTGATTGCTGTGCGTAGAGAAAAAGCGACGTATGGTAAATAGTTATCCCACGTTGTGTGCTTGCTATGCACATATGAAGTTAAGATGGATCTGATATTCCTGTTGGTTCTCTCAGAAATGTTGGCTTGAGGATGATGTGTTGTAGTAAACTTGTGTTTAATTCCCCATGCATTGCATAAATTAGCGAAGACTTTTCCACGAAAGTTTGTTGCATTATCGCTTAATATGCATTTTGGTGAACCCCAACGTGTAAATATTTCCTTCTCTAATACATCTGCGATGTTTTGTGCTTTTCCATCTTTCAAGGGAAATAATTCGACCCATTTAGTGAAATGGTCGACGACCGTCAATATCATTGTATTGCGTTTGCGAGGGGTAGTAGGTAGAGGACCTACCATATCTATTGCAAGTACATCCCATGGTCCATGAACTTTGTTACTTTGCAGTTCTCCATGAGGTTTTGTTTGCATAGGTTTTGATTTTTGACAAATATCGCATGAGCGAATGAAAGTGAACAAATCCTCTTGCATGCCAATCCAAAATACACAACGAGAGAGACGATGAAAAGTTTTACGAAAACCCATATGTCCTGAGGAAACGTTGTCATGAAAATAAGATATGATATCTTGGCGAAGTGGCTTTGGAATGTAAGGAAGTTTCACATTATTCTTCGTGATTTTGAATAAAATTCCATCATGAAATTCCATATTTGTAGGTAAGTCTGTAGATAAAGCTTGAATTTCCTTATCATGTTTTTGTACATCGCGTAGTTTGTCTAAATCCAGATTACTGCTGAGCATTGTGAGAAGAGTACAATTGAGTGGAACATGCATAACGTCCTTAATTTCCTCCTCTTCTGCTTTTCCTACTGGTGCACGTGAAAGTGCGTCTGCTACGAGATTCTTTGTTCCAGCAATGTGTCTTATAGTTGGATTAAAATCCTGAATCTTTAATGACCATCCCATGAATTTTGAGTTGATATCTTTCATTGTGTTGAGCCATACAAGCGCTCTGTTATCTGTCTCAAGTATGAACTCTTGTCCATCCAAGTAGTGTTCAAACTTCTTGAGAGACCAGACAATTGCTAAGCATTCCTTTTCTGTAGAATGCATATTTCTTTCCGTATCCGTAAGTTGACGAGATGCAAATGCGATAGGACGCTCATGACCGTGGTGATCCTTTTGAGCAAGGCAACTTGCAATGCCATAATTTGCTGCATCCGTACGAAGAATAAACTGCTTTGTGAAGTCAGGGAAATGAAGTAGTGCGGATTCACATACTTCTTGTTTGAGTAGCTCAAATGCTGTAATTTGTGGAGTGCCCCATTCAAAGCGGACAGATTGTTTTAAAAGTCTTGTCAAAGGTGCAGCTTTCTCTGCAAATGACGGAATGTAGTGCCTATACCAACCTACCGCTCCAAGGAATTTTTTCACATCTTTCCAATTTTGAGGAGTTGGGTAGTAGCGAATAGCATTTGTTTTTTCTGGGTCTGTTGATATGCCTTCTGGAGAGATAATGAAGCCCAAATATTTGATGCGTGTTTCCCCAAAAGCACATTTTTCTACGTTCATTGTTAATCCAAATTGAGAAAATCGTTTCATTATGTAGCGAAGATGATCCATGTGTTCCTTCCATGTATTGCTGTAGACAATGCAATCATCTAAGTAAACTTCTGCATATTTACCGCGTGCGTCTCCCAGCACTTTATTCATAAAACGTTGAAAAATAGACGGAGCCGTTTTTAATCCAAATGGCATTCTGTTGAAGTGAAATTTTCCTTCATGACAAACAAGGGCTGTTTTCTCAATACTGTCTGGATGCATTGGAATCTGCCAATAACCTTTGCGGCAGTCTATTTTACTAATGAAGCTTGCAGCACCGAGGCGATGAATCAACTCTGATATAGAAGGAATAGGAAAAGGATCTGACTTGGTAACCTTGTTCAACTTACGATAATCGATGCAAAATCGATAGTCATTTCCTTGTTTTTGAAGAGTAACAGGTGAAGCCCATTCACTGTCAGAAGGAGAGATAATACCCAATTCTAGCATCTTTTTAACATGCGTTTTTATGATTCCTCTTTTAAACTCTGAAACTGGATACGGTTTGGAGGCTATTGGAGAACCTTGAACTTCGATACGACATTTTACTTCATCTGTGCAACCAATGGAATTGGACATCACTATAGGAAATTCCCGAAACATTTTTTCTAATTCTTCGCGCTGAGTAGAAGTTAGTCCATGCAAAGCACAAAGAGTCTCAGAATTGACAAAAGAAATTTTCTTGTAGGATTTCCTATTCAACCAGAATTTCCCATTTTGCAAATCCAATACTAATCCAGAGTGGATCATAAAATTTGCGCCGAGTATAATGTGAAACGGTAAACTATCCATCACGAAAAACTCAAAATTAAATGGAGTGTGGACCAGTTTGAAATCTATCATGCAACTACCGTGTGAATGCATAGTGGAATCGTTCCCTATTCTAACAGCTTTATTGCAAGGAACAAACGGAATGCCTAATTTGTTTATCATCTTCTTGGTAATGAAACAATGTGAAGCTCCTGTGTCGACTAATGTAGGTATTTTCTCATTGTTGATTTGTAATCTTACTTGTGGAGTCGTTTTGGGTACGATTACCGTAGGCAATAGAAGTGACTCTGATACTCCTATCACTGGCCCGTGGAGTTTCCCTGTTGCTGATTATCTTGTGGTGGAGGCTTGCTACCTCGTGATGCTTTCCTTTCAGCCCATGTTTTCTTGCGACATTCAGAAATGTCATGTCCAGGGATCTCACAATATGTGCAAAACTTGATTTCTTTTTTCTCATCATCCTTTTTGGTTGCCTCACCATCAGGGCTTTTTTCATACTTGGACGATGACGAATTCTTGTTATGCGGAGAAAAACGCTTACTGCTGTTGTGTATTGGTTTTGGCTGAGGTAATGGGTCTGTTTTACGTACACGCAAAGGAGGCTTGTTTTCAAACTTCCTTATCTTATTCAAATTGCCAACGATAAGACGTGCATTCTTGATTAAATCCTCAACTGTTTTTGGATTGAACTGACGGAGTTCAGATGAAAATTCTGCTAAGCATGCGTTAAGAATCCTCTCAACTATCTTTGCTTCGGTTGCTGTTGGCTCTGCTTTGATATAGCTTCCATGCATTTCCCATGCAAATGTCTCGAAAGGTTCAGTAAGTGCTTGTCTTCTAGCGAAAAGCTTAGCGATTAGAATGTCTGTGTTATTGTCGCAATCTTCATAAGCCTTGAACGTTGTTTTAAAAGAATCCCAGTCAGTGAAGGTTGACCGTTTAGCCCTATACCACGACATGATATCGCTATCTAGTTGAAAAAAACGAGCGATAATCAAATGCCAATTTGTATTTGGAATAGCTTTCAGAGTAAGATACTCTTCAGCTTCTTGAAGGAACCCATCCGCAGTCATGATAGATGGATCATATTTTGGGGCTGGGAAGCCAGCCGTAGCATCAAAAGACGGAGAAGAAGTCGATGCACTTGTCGTTTTGGTACTGCTACTTTTGCATGTGCAAGTACCAACGCATGTACCCGCTGGGCATTTACTAGTGGAACTGGAGCTACTACTCGCGCTGGAAAGTGCATTGATTTTAGTTTTTACTTTTGCTAACTCTGCGGTTATTGTATTCAATTGCAATTTCAAGTCAGCCAGCATGTTGGTGTTAGCCCCTACCCCATTGCAAATCTTGTTCGTTTCTGATAACAGTTTTTTCTCTAAATCGGCTATGAGTTGGTCTGCCATGATGCTAGTGCGAAAAGGCAAAAAACAATGTTTTGAGAGAAAAAATGTATGACTCAGCTAATCAGGAGAAATGCTCGTTTTGTTTGAAAAGCTATTTGCGTATCTACTTGTCATGACCTGCTATCTACTTTTTCAGCAATCCAATCTACTGGGAAAAAAATGTTTTTCGCTTGAGAGAAAAAATACTTTTTTTTTCTTGAAAAAAAAATCGGACTTTTGTTTGAAAAAAGTTTAATTGTTGCGGTTTCGTTTTGTTGGGCGCCACATATATGAGGGTGAGTTCTTATGGCTATGGCGGTAGAGCATGAGAGATGTTAATTAGAATGAACTTGCCCAAATATAATAAAAAGATTGAACGCAGAATTGAATTGCTGATCAGTATAAACTAAAGTAGTTTTCTTATTTAACTTTAAGTGGCATGTATGTACAGAAGATAGTTACATTGTGTAGTCATAAACCTGTTCCAGTCCCAGGATCAGGTGCACACGATCACCGGTGCAGTTTAAGTAGTGACGAGCCAAACTCACTTCGGCATGTCTTGACAGTCAGAGCGGATCTGAACCTCGTTGTTACAAGAGATTTCGGCTTTTATAGTTTTCATCTTAACTTAAAATACATTAGCTGACATATCGCACCTTGCCACAACATGGACAGACTTACTACTACACACTAACCTATAAGGATTTCCTTATACAAAGCAGCACTTTGTACCTCATGTACTCCATCATGGACAAACGCAATTTTAAACTCAAGCATGACATGCCACCTGCACTGGGGTTTTCTTCAATTATTTACAGGTTTTTATGGTCGAAATCTTCAAGCACAGCACAATATTACCTGCATTACACACATGAAATACACTTGGGTGTAGTTTGTTCATTGCAGAGCTATATTTTTGCTTTCCTTCCCAAAGGAATCCCAATAAGGTACCTTGTACGGAGTTCATAAAAACTTATCCTATCATCCTAAGTTCATAAAACGTACAACATAAAATATTATTCATATACCTTGTGTTAAGCTTTATCATCTTATTTAGATAACCTGTTATTGTGCTTTTATTTCCGAAAGTAGAAGATATTTTGGTTTTTATAGCTAATCCCCACCGTAACATACGGCGTGTGGGATGAAATTCGAAGCCACTTCGTCAATGCATAACTACAGATCGTCCCTGACGTTGGAAGGAATCGAGGAACTCGGATTAAGCGGATAAGGACGTCATCTCTCAGTGGGCAAATTTATATGACAGGAAAGTTCTTTCATAATAATGTTTAGTCATTTAATAGCCCACCATTAATACTTTTATATGTAGAAGAAACCAAACGCTTCTTTATATTGCAAATGCGACAAAACAGGATTACACTTTTACAGCGACTTAAAAAGCTTCGCATACACCCTGAAAACTTTTTAGAGTCTCTTCATTCGAAAACTTTTTGAATTGCTTCAAAACCGGTAGAATTAGATTTATCAGACTGTCGGTAGTGTCTACGCAACAAAGACGTCTAAACACGTATCTATTGTTACTAATATGTAATGACAATGATTCGTGTCGAGGTGTTAAAAAGTTGTATTTTGGAAAAGAGCAAAACTTTAGCACAAACTGGTAAGAGCAGAAAGAAAGTTTTACTTTTAAAAAATGAGTGGAAAGCTGGGACCGACTGCCCCAAAAAGGATTACGCCTTTCTACTTCATTTCAGTTTCAAACAAATTATGAGTAAATTGCTGGTTTCCTCCTATTGGAATATATCAGTTTATTCTTTGTGCATTGCCGTACTGTTATAAAATGGTGTTTTTCTGTAATGATAATAGAAATGGAAAAGATTTACTAAAATTTGGTCTGTTTGTCATGAACGACAAACTAACGAAATACAAAATGTATTTCCATCAATTTACGCGCGTCGATACGTAAACGTGTCATTTAATACACAACACTTTACAACTCATGTCATGAAACACGGATAAGATTATTCTTGAATGCTACCTGCAGTAACACTTCCTTTAATTGCTAGTAGCTCCCTTGAAATTTTTAAACTACAAAAACAGTCAGCATAAGACACATGAAATGCATCTGGGAGCAATTTGCTCATTGCAGAACCATATTTTCCTAAGGAATTCCAACAAGAATCTTGTACTGAGTTCACGATAACAAAGCTTATGAAGTATGCATCATAGAAGTTTACTCAAGTACCGTGTGTTAAACGTTTATCTTCTTGACTGGATAAACTGTCATTCTTATGGTATGTTTTTAAGTAGCAGATGCTGTTTTGTTATTACGCAAATCCGTGCTCCTCGTAGCGGGATCCTCTAAATAAAACGACTAAAACGTCGCAATCTACCTGGTCCCAAATGCATAAACTTGAAAAGGTAACAGAGCTCATAAAACTTTATACAAAGTTACAGGGTAACACTATAACTCTATAGCAATATGCTCATACATAACATATTTTCATTGTAACTTCGAAATTCTTTCCGATCTTAAAGTACACAATTAGAACTTTTTTTAAATGTCATGGGAACCAACACTTCATCATGTGTCTCATGGACGTAAGATGGCTTGACTTTTATAAAAAGTTTAAAAGCAGTTAAGGCATATTGAAAACTATTTCAGCTTCCGAAAGCTTTTGTGTTGCTAACAAACCGCAAAAATTAGATTTATCTGCACAACGCTATGCAACAAAATGTTCCAAAGTTGAAACTCTGAAGAGAGATGACAATTATTACTAATGATTCCTACAGAGGTGTTGAAGCATTACATTGTGCGCCCCAAGAGAAAAACTTTCACATGAAGAAGTGAAAGCAAAATGAAACTTTTCTTGTGTATGAAAAAAAGAGATGAAAACAGATTAGAATGAAGGGCTGCTGCTACAATGATTACGTCTTTCAACCTCATTTCAGTTTCAACGTTGTTAGCAAACGGTGAGCTTCCTCTTATGGTGGACTACCAGGAGAAACCTACTCATTTTCATTCTTTCACCAGCTGAACTTTTTGTATCTGCCCAAGATAACTCCAATGGAAGTGGTTTCCTAGAAGGACATTGTCTTTACCCAGACAAATTCCCAACTTGTTTTTTCCATTTGGTGGGTCTTAACCAACCGCATTAACCCAACAGCTTCAATTACCAACTATTTTTCGGAAAAAGATTTCAGATCATAGGAAGCCTGCTTGTTGGACTTCTAACTGAACTGACCAAATGACGCACAAACTAAAATCCACCCACATCAAAACAGCTTTCTTCTGAAAAAAGTACGGATGGTAGTAACAATTGGCATCACTTACTACGGAAAAAGAAACATTCGTAAGTCTGTATCTCCCCGAAATCAAAATAGAACCAGGAACAAATATTATAAAAGAATGGCATTGCATTACTTATTGCAATAGTAGTTGAGACATCCGCCTGATCTGCCAGCATCCAGATTCCTCCTTAGGAGCGAATACTCACAAACTACGTTAAGATGCAAAAGGAATTAATCGTGAGGTATATTAAGTGTAAAACTAAATATCTTTGTATAATACAGTTATGTTTTATTGTCTCATGTTTTATAGATTTTAATTGTGTGCCTCTCCCATCAAAATTCATACATAAATGGCAGATTCAGATTTCTATTTCCACGATACCCGTTGGGCATAGTAAGAATGTTGTTGAGAAACAATACGAATACCCATTTTTAACATTTCTCCTAGTTTTTTTAAAATAAATGAATGGCTCCGTAGAATATATCTCTGTGAAGTACACAATAAAACGACAACAAATATCATTTGGATACCCCACGGGGACGAGCCTGCGTCTGACAAAAATTAATTTGAAGGATGGGTCTCTCTACAAAAGACTATTTCAAGAATAATACTTTGTCTTGAAATGAAATAACTTTCCCTGTCTGATGAATTTCATCCAAGAACCAAACAATTATATGTTTAAGCCCCGGGGAGCCTGGCACAATTAGAATTGTCTTTCTTTGCAGATACTCAAATAAACAACAAGTCTTTTGCCTAAAACTTTTTTCTAGAAGAGGCAGCCATTTACCGAAGTGAATTTCCATTGTTTTTTTTATGCCAAATTCTGCGTGCGTTTCGTAAGCATTAACCATGAGAATGTGCAAGGATAAGCCTTTTAGCAAAAAAACTGATATGCGCTACCCATAGCAGCAAGACTTTCGGTTTCTGGGATACATAGCGTAGCATGTTAATTTCTATTAACCAGCCGACGCGTGTTTATGATTTATGCGGACAACTGTGTATTTTAAGGTTCGTAGTCATAAAACATGAATAAATTTGAACTTTTCATTGAATATTGAAAATTACGTCAAACTTTCAAATTGTCAATTATGTTTACAATTCGTTTTGGTAGCAATGGTAACCCTGACTTTTCTATTTCAGACCGCTGTGCAAGTCTTGGACTAAACACCTTTCCGAAACACTGATAATACTACTATTTTTTCTATCAAACTACAGTATATGACTGGAAGCACTCAATTCTGATATTATACAATTGTTAATGGTCACACATCACCTTGGTTCGGATTTATTTTATTAAGGATCAACACTTGACGATCCTACGATTTAATTTTCTTGTCACAGAGTAGCACACCAACAATTGTTGCAGATGATCCATGGAAATAAATTCTTGTGTACCCCGTATTGTCATACAAGGAGTTGCGACAAGATCACAAAATCTAGTTGGCATCATAGTCTAAATTGAGTACAAAGCGTAATCTAACGGATGACTTACGCATCGCTTATTAACACTTTCACTGTGGCGGATTTTCGACCCTTTTCGTTTTAGTTTTGTCAAAGTGACTGGTTGCACCTTCTTAAATAACTAAAAATGAGGATGTAAAGCAGAGGAGTGACAAAATTATTTAATGCTAAATAAATAAATAGTTAAATAAATTAATGAAATAAATAAATAAATAGGGATTTTTTGCTTTGACAAAAGAATTGATTAATTTTACCTAAAATTCCAATCGATAAATGTAATTTTTCCATGATGTTTTTCAAATTCAATTTTCGTTTTACATGCATACAGGAAGGAATGTTAAATACTAAAGAAGGTTTTGCAAAGTAAAAGCTCAGTAATTTTTTTAAAGTTGCTAATGATTACGACGACGTTTTACCATGGCTTTTGCGTTTATCCACAAAGGAAGTTACTTTCCGAAAGCTAAGCGAAGTGTTCCCGGATTCAAATCCCTATTCCAATGTAACGTTCCAGGAAGTGTAAAACTAGTGTCCATACTTACTGCACAAATGTCTTCTTGACGAAGTCTATTGTATGCACAACAAAGTTAACTCATGAACTTTTCTTATGGACCTTTAGAACCATAAAACATTTGACCTTTCACTTGACATTTGAATTAACAATTAGTAAGCGGTTGGCTTTCTATACTTTCACTCAAGCAAATCAATCTTTCCCAACTGGTTCCATCCGGCTCAAGTTGTTTCTTGACGATTTGATTTTACATCTGTCAACCTGACAATCACATAAATAGCTTTTCATGCTTACTCGTATATAGGCGAAATTGCACAAGTTCCAGCTTGTGTTGACGTGCAACAATTAACTTCGTGGAAAAAACACCAAATCCGGAAATTTTTTGTTCCAAGCGTATCGATTTATTCTCTTCTTGTGCTTAATTTTCATATCCATATTTTCGGTTTGGTCGGCTAATCTGGATTTTCAAAACCTACCCAGATTCCATTACAATATTCGAAAGTGCCGTTTACTGTCTCCTGGTCAGGGAGATTCTGACTACCATAAATTTCTAGTGCTGTGGCATTTTAAACGGATCAATTTGTATTTATATATCAATTTGTCTAAAAACTGCGCTGTCACCTATCAATTGATTTCCGGTTTTATGCATATCTTCCATAATGTTGTCAAAACGATATTGCATAATAAAAGTACTACATCTATTCCTTAACTAGTTTGAGTCCCTTCTCCAAGAGCCTTTTGGGAATATTGTTGTTATATTTATTTGACCTAGAGCCTCGGGGTGCAATCACCAGGATACTTTCTCTTGATGATTTTTTTTACTGTTGTTGATCAGATGGTGCTATAGTATTGAGTTCGTAGTTGAAGAAGCATAAGACAGCGGACCAAGAAAAATGATTTGTTTCTTTGTAATACTATAAACAATTTTGTTTCGTTTGTCGGTGTGAATGACTTATTAACGTAGTTCAGTTAAGGTACTTCCAAACGGTGGTGAATGGTGACAACAAAATAGATTCACGTTTGCTGACTATGATGCAGTAAACAGATTTTAATTTTAAAACATCACATCAATACAAGCTGTTGTATAAGTGTTAAAAGTGGGTGTTTTAAACATCAGAATTTATTGTATTCTCTGGATCAGCAAGACATTCATAATATATTCAGGTATTTATATAATTTTTTGTTACATTCATGGCGCATAGCTACTATGTGCGAATAATCACTGCAAGAGGAGTAAGTCAATCGTAAAAGTAACAATGTGAGCATAGTAGTGAGCCTCAGTTTCATTGTCGAAACGAGTAATTCCATAGTTATAATACAGCGGATGAAGGGATTTCAGGGTCCTCTGTAAGTCCCCGTAATACCTTTCTCTATGCGTAATCTTAAGCCGAACAAGTTCATTTTGCCAGACCCCATGACACATATGTGCGCTTAATCTAAAGCACCGAATAATCATCGGTATCGTCATGGAAATAACAGCCATGGCTACAAAACATAAAGCCGAAACACAAATATATGGAATGATAGGCATTGAGTCGTATGCGGACAACATAATTGCAGCAGAAAATACAACAATTATAAATCCAAATGTCATCGCCACCCCAGCACCTTCTCGTATCCCTTTCCTACCTCCCTCGTTGAGTACCTGGAATTCTCTGTAGAGTTTCAGTGCCCTGTTTATGTCGCCAACCTGGGAGATTTTTGTTAGTATCTTTTCAGTCACATGGAACATTGTTATTGTTGGAATTAGCAATAAAACCATTGATCGTGCTACTTCAAGACCTGTCCAAAAACATATTAAGGACCTGGCAGGAAGTGATAGCAATCCGATCTTTATATCACACACAGTAATGATGGCAACAGACACTGGATCCAAATTTAATACGGCTCCAACAGGAAGCAAACAAGCTGCCGCGATTCCAACTATCACTACGACAAATATGAAAATTCCACATTTGTCTGCTGAAGGCACACGTTTAACAGCATTTGAGTTTTCTACGAATATCAAAAAATAAAATTATTATACAGAAATTTCTCAGGAAATTCTTAATTTTAAGAAATGGTTCTTAACTTGCCTCTTAAAAGTAATCGCAGTGTTGATGTTTGGTTGTCCAAGCAAATACGATGCTTTTCAGGCCTTGTTGAAAAATCCCAAAGGGTCTTAATTAATCCGTTGAAGTAAAATATACAAAGCTCATCCTCATTTCTGATGAAAGAGGAACAAAGGCCCGCTGGAAGTAGCAGCTGACCGATCAGAAATATATAGACAAAGACAAGATATCTTGGAACATTTGAGTTGGCACGAAAGGATTCCACGATTATTGCAATGCAACAAGTTAACATGATCGTAAACGGTATGAGGGCAAGATAAAATCGGTTACTTCTTGCCTGTTTTGTTTCAGAAACAAAAGATTCTTTTACGGTGTCCAACCTTAGACGATGCTGGTACCAAGGAAAAAGGTCGAAGAACTCTTGGGCAAGTTTACACGACTTCCACATCAATGGAGTGCCCATATTTTAAACGTTTGGGTGAACAAAGAGTTTGTTTAATGATAGTTAGCTGACTTTGCAAGCAACTACCTATTCGCGATAGCGTTAAAGGGCAAAGAAAAGGGATTCTTTCAAATGCCAGGTCTTCTACGTGCCCGTGTTCCTTCAAAACAAAATATTTCACTTACACGCGTGTAGAAAGTCGCTGAATTATTTATATAAACCTTAATAGTTCCAAGCTAAGAGGAGTGGTTGGCTTGAATTTGACTTTTAAAAAATATTTCAAATCGATCGATAGAACCACAGACCGAAGCAACTGAAACCATCTCGATATGATGTTGCTTAAAAACATAATTTTAATAGAAGTATTAAAAATGTGTATGAAATAGAATATATGAAAACCCGTGTGGTTTTGTGCGCAGAATACCACTATTATGTATTTACAGACTTTTATTTAAAATGTTGAAACCTACTAAAACTATTTATTATACCTTTCATATTCCATAATACAAATTTGCTTAAAACATATTGTTCTTAAAAGCTTTTACGCTACAAAATTGAGAATTAATCCATGCCACCAAATAATACCCTGCTTCTACCACATACTATTTGTGTGCAATAAGTTAAGCTCTACCGATCAATGTTGATGGCCGTACGAACATTTCATCGAGTTGGATTAGTTGGGTGGACAAACAAGATGCACTTTTTATCTTTGGTAACTACGATTTTCCATATAAACCAAAAAGCCATCTTCCTAATCCAACTACTGAGTTGACTTCCGAGTAATTTGTTACGTCTAAACTGAAGCTAAAATTGAAATATCTCAAATTTTCAAATAGCTCTATCGTTTAGCTCGAGTTTTGTCTTACTAAATGCGTATGTAATTAATGTGCTTATTGTTAACTATGTCGTCGTTCGCACCAAATGTTTTTTTTCCATATTAGGACTTTGTTTAATTTAACTATTCGTCGACTTTAGTAACCGCACTTGGAAAGCAAATGTTCAAAATAAATCAAAACAATTGGAATTTTCCTGATAGAAACATTTTAATTGAATTTATCACACTATCAATATTTACGTGTATTAGGAGAAATCGCGAACGTGTGCCCGTGTTCATCTACGACGATGTGCATAGATATTGTTTTGACAGCTCCAAAGTCCAAAAATACTTAGGTACCGTTTGAGGATGGACACATGTTCTGTTTGAACCAATCTAGTCGACACCACTCGAGTAAAATATTTAAAATTTAACGGACTTGACACGAGTGCCAATCAATCATTAAACCTTGTTCGCCCACTACAAAAATGTACATAAGGAACGAAAGCCGTGTTGCTACTCAAAAGTATTCAACCTGATTTTTTGAATTGCCGACTCAACTTAAATAGACAAGATCTTAGTATATGATGTATTCAATCATACCGCGGAACGGCGAATCAATATATTCGAAACTCTTACTGAATGTCAATTTCAATTGCGATACTACTGGTTAAGTGATCCAAACTCTATATGTCTACAAAAACACCATTTTTATATGCCCTCGCGTAATGAGTAAGTTGACCACAAAATCTAACTGGACAAACCAAAACCTGGGTGAAACCATTGAACACACTAGCTCAATCAAATAATTGACCAATACTCAATTATACTCCAAACAATCAAATTTACTTGTCTGAAAATGAGTTTGTTGAATATGTCAGTCAAAATTTTTTGCTGTTCCATCCAACCATCAGTCAGTAGCTTCCAGTCTATTGCTTTGATTTATGTTCTTGTATTAGTTCTTGTTTTTCTCCTAAATATTATCCACTGAGTTATCGTAAACTTCTGAATCCTTTTGATAAATCAGCCATGAATTTTGTGACTCCAACTTCTTGGCTCACTCGTTTGTATTTAGTCAGTATCAAAATATATCAACAATCTTACAGTTCCTTACCATTTGCTGCATTCAAAATATCCTTAATAGAAACCAAAGCACAACAAATTCCAACCCTAGAAGAACCAAAAATTACTAAGCTCTATACTTTATCAATCCTTTTTTGGATTTTTCAAGACCTAATGTCGTTATCGTATCTCTTACCCGAACTCACGGATCGTGACAATACCCACTTCGATGGGATGCGAATTGCAAGGATTGCTTTAATACTAATATTTGCTGTTTGGGCAACCTGTCTTTGTTTGATAACTCGAGTTCTATTTATTACTGACAAGGAGCTCTATACCAAAACATTCAACCGTATCATCCATGGAAATACTACATTAAATTGTACCAAACCATACCGTCAGGACTATGTTGGACTTGTGTTAGTTTACACAATGACGATTTCAGTACTCTTTGCCGGACCATTTCCGCTTCTTGTTCGATATTTTCAACTCGATCCGTATTTCTCAATGTTCGTTCGATTAGGACTGGACCCTGCAGGAAACCTGGTTCATGGATCAACATCATTAGTTGTAACCCTGTACGCATTTTACGTCGGCTTAAGGGATATTCTGGATTTTATGTTTTTCGATTTTTCTCTCTTCCTGGCTATACATGGGTATGGGTGGCTCAATATGATGTAGTGCTACTTCTCTATGGTAGACTAGAAAGATTTGTCAACTCGTCATCAATGTTTATGCTACTAACGCAATTGATGGAAACAACAATGTTCTTTTGGTTTGCCGTTAACGGTGCCAAGCTATTACCACCATTTGTGACAGTGTCATTCTTTGCTGGGTTTTTTGGAATGGTGGTCTTCACTGGTTTCTGCATTTCTCTAAAGGCAAATGCACGGACACTTAGCGAAAAACTGGTTCAAGGGAAACTCCAAGAACTACAGATAAGCACGGTGAGGTGCAAAACGGGAATAGGTAAAAGTTGGCTTGCGCGCCGAGAACTTCCTATATTTTGCGGAAGCCTGTTTATATTTGACGAAGAAACATTTCTTAATTACATGGTGGTTCTTAACGAGAGTACGAGAGTTTAACAAACGCGATCCTTCTCATTTAAGGTATGTTATTAAATAATTAAGGACTTATTCCTACTGAATAGAATGAAACGTAGTCAAAGTATACATTACCGATAGAACCACGATTTTTGTTGCACACAATTTTATCGCAATACAGTCGGACCTGCCTATAAGAACACGCCCTAAAGGAACATCCTGCCTTTAAGAACACTAAATCCTTGTCCCGATTCTCAGGTATAGGGATTTGCATGTTAAGGGTCACAGCTATAAGAACTACCTCTAAAAGAACACTAGGCCTATAGGAACTATAAAAAGTGCATTATTGCAAACCCCGCTAGCTCTATAAGAACTTTTTCTTCAAAGACGCGTATGCATACATAACTTTCCTTGCTCAAAAAGGTGCTTGGTCTATAAGCGTAGGAGAGCAGTTGGGAGGAAGGTAAATGCAGATGACTTTATGCAAAATGGGTAACATATTTTGGTTACCTTTAGGTCCGTAGAAAAAAACCGATAAGTGTGGAAATCATGACTTGGTGGTAGCTATTTGCAATCTTCATTTTCGTCAATAAGCAGCAAGCATTCAACATCATATTTGCAGTTCCACTAATAATGGAAAAAAACAAACAAAAACGGTCGAGGATTTGAGCTACTTTTTAACACTAAACGGAGGAACTTCGCAGCTCTTGCATGGATTGGACGGAATTGGAGGGTTTGTCTTTGACTTATCGTTACCGAAATTAAAAGTAACTACAATGAAAGATTTTTTGAACAATTAGAGTGACAATTTAGCATGTCAACCATTTGTTGAAAGTGTGAAATATCTAGTATTAATTTTTCTAAAACCAACAAAACAGTCATTTTAGTCAATATTTGAAATAAAATAAAATGTCTGTATATATATGTTAACCACAAGAAGTTATCTGATCTGTATATAATATTTGTTAATATATGGCAATAACATTTATTATGACCGGTTTCATATTAACGGGCTCAGATCTCTTGTGCTCGTAGCATTAAGTCACTTTTGTGGTTATGGGCTATAGTCACTTTAGTACTTATAGGCTATAAGAAACCCGCTCTATAAGCACTCAATTTTTAGGCGTTCTTATAGGCAGGTTAGACTGTATATGTGTCACTCATAAATATTTGAATTGACAGAAATGCTTTTAAATCAATTATATACGTACTGATGATAGATGGATGCAAGCTCGAGGGCCGAAAAATAATGTGGCAGCAAATTTAAGTGTGAAGTGACGGTTTTGGAATTGTTTCTAAGCTACAATTTTTCTGCAGTCGTATGTCAAGAGTCAAAACATCCTGAATGTTTTGTTCTTTCTCCAATTTCAGTCGTTGCTATAAACAATGCGCTCTCCGTATTGAAATAAAAAAACTAATAGCCAGCATCAAAAAAACCTTACGTTTGTACTTAGTCACAGCAGTTACCCAACTTGTTGATCTAAGTACAGGTAGAAGTGCTCTCACTGGATGTTTTTATACCTTGCTTTGTTTTGTTAGTTTATATAATCACAAGTGGAACATACGAGGAATCACATGAATCACATAATAACACATGAGGAATCACATGAATCACATAATAACACATGAGGAATCACATGAATCACATAATAACACATGAGGAATCACATGAATCACATAATAAC